>JAGVVM010022449.1:0-21505 GCA_019149425.1 Psidium friedrichsthalianum | reverse complement strand
TTCAAAAATTAAACGGCAGGAGTCAATGACAGTAAATAAAAACCTCCAATGGATGGCCCAGCCTTGGCTTGGCTCTCCCCTTTGGGGTTTAATGGTGCAGGAATTAAATTGCGGGAATTTAAATAACGGTAAATAAAAACCTCCAATGGGTGGCTTAGCATTGGCTTGGCTCTTCCCTTTGGGGTTTGATGTGGAGGAAATGAACGACCTCCAGTGGATGCACTTTGCCTCTCCATTCTGGGGTTTTAGTTCTTTAAAATAAAATACAACAAATTGTTTCAACAATTTGAACTAAAATCCGTTGACGGGTCGGCTGCAAATTTGATGGGCACTTGGAATTTGTTTGGGCTCACTTTGCACCTCAATGGAATTTATCGTTGATACGGAGTTGTCCCATTTTTTTCTACCTACCATAAAATATGGGAAAAAGGGAGATGGAGAAAGTGTATACAATTTGTGCAAATTTGAGACTAAAACCACAAATAAATGAATAAATAAAAACACTTAGCTCCAATTTGCTTGCTCATTGACGAGGATGAACTCTTGATTTATGTTGATCGATGAAGGAATTGGTGATGATAACTCCTAACTTTAAACTCCCACCATCTTCAAATTTCTCTCTCTTTTTGGTATCTTCTTTCTCTCCAATTTTTCTTCAATCTCCCAAAACCTTCTCAAACATTCAAAATTTTCTCCCCCAAAAAAATTCCCCTCTCAAGCTCACTTCTTCCTTCTTTTATAACCCGCTCATCTATCTCCCATTCTAATTTTTCCACTAACTCTATCTCCCATTCTAATTTCTCCACTAACTCTTCTTCATTTTCATCTTCCCTTCTCCATCTCTATCTCACATTTAATCTCTCCACTAACTCTTCTTCATCTTCATCTTCGGTTCTTCATATTTATCTCCCATTCTAATTTCTCCACTAACTCTTCTTCATCTCCATCTTCCCTTCTCTATTCTTATCTTATTTTCTCCATCCATTCTTCTTCATCTTCTCTTCTCCATCTTCCATTCTCTATTCTTATCTTATTTTCTCCATCTCCTCTTCTCCATCTTCCCTTCTTTATTCTAATTTCTCCACTAACTCTTCTTTTTTTTATTTACAAAATAATCCTTCAAGAGTTAGGTATTTACACTCTAGTCCCTGAATTTTAATTATTTACAATTTAGTCCCTAAAAAATATTTCTTTAAGTCCAAATCTCCTCACAATTTTTGACGCAATTCACCGCATGTCAAATTTAAGCTCATTTCTTGTTACTGAAAATAATGTAAAATTTAATTAAAGCCTTTTTTGTAAAATTGGGTCATTCTGGGTATAATTGTGCCAAGATGAAAATTTAGAATATTAGAGAACAATGTCACAACTCCTAAAAGTGAAAAATGAAAATAATTGACTTAAATTGAATTTTTTTAGCCCGATTCGAGGTTATGCTCGTGAAGGAATACACGACCCTGAATTGGATTTTTTAAATTTACGATGGCCAACACGAAAAGGGATTTAAAAGAAAAATATTGACTATTTTTATGTATTTTTGTGGCCTCAAATGCTATTATTTATGAAATATTTTTCTAATTTCTAAAAAAATATATTTAAAAAATACATAAAAATACGAAAAATTATTTTTTGCTGAAAAATGGTTGCCTAAGCTTGGGCAAAGCTTCCAAAGTTGATTTTGCAATTTTCTCATTTTTTCTTGATTTTTTATGAATTTTTGAAAATAAAAATATCGAAAAATACTGAAAATACAAAAAATCATTTTTTTGGGTCAAATTGGTTCCCTAGGTTTGGCCAAGGTCCCCAAAGTTGATTTTTTAATTTTATGAATTTTTATGGATTTTCTATTAATTTTTGAAAATAAAAAAAATAATTAAAAATCAGGTGTCGACAACGGTCAAGAACAAGTATCCTCTGCCAAGGATTGACGATCTGTTTGATCAGCTGCAAGGAGCGTGTGTGTTCTCCAAGATAGACCTAAGGACAGGCTATCACCATTAAGGATTAAGAAGGAAGACGTTCCGAAGACTGCCTTTAGAACGAGGTATGGGCATTACGAGTTCACTGTCATGCCATTTGGATTGACGAATGCCCCAGCCGCGTTCATAGATATGATGAATCGAGTATTCAAGGAGTTTTTGGATCAGTTCGTGATAGTCTTCATCGATGACATTCTGGTATACTCGAAGAGCTCTAAGGACCATGAGCAGCATTTGAGGACCGTTCTACAGACCTTAAGGGAACACTCACTGTATGCGAAGTTTAGTAAGTGCGAGTTCTGGCTGAGTAGAGTGGCGTTCCTTGGACACATCGTATCGGGTGAAGGATATCAGTGGATCCAGCTAAGATCGAGGCAGTAGAGAAGTGGCCGAGGCCTACAACCGTGACCGAAGTACGGAGTTTCTTGGACTAGCTGGGTATTATAGGCGCTTTGTGGAAAGATTCTCGTGATAGCGTCTCCTCTGACACACTTGTTGAAGAAGGAAACGAGGTTGAATGGACTGAGAAGTGCGAGGAGAGTTTTCAAGAGTTGAAGGACCGACTAACTTCCGCACCAGTGTTAACCATCCCATCTGGACCGGGAGGGTTTGAGATTTACAGTGATGCGTCACTGAGAGGTCTAGGATATGTCTTGATACAGTATGGACGAGTAGTGGCTTATCCATCTCGATAGCTGAGGCCGCACGAGATGAATTACCCGACACATGACCTGGAGTTAGCTGCGATCGTATTTGCATTGAAGATTTAGAGGCATTACCTGGTGGGAGAGAAATTCCAGATTTTCACTGATCATCAGAGTTTGAAGTATCTGTTCTCGCAGAAGGAACTGAATATGAGGTAGCGTCGATGGATGGAATTGTTAAAGGACTACGACTGCGACATCCTGTATCATCCAGGAAAGACGAATAAGGTGGCGGACGCTCTGAGCAGAAAGTCGAGCATCGCGCATATGATGGTTAAGGAATGGACGTTGCTGGAGGAAATCAGAGACTCTGAGTTTAAGGTTGAGGTAGGAAGCCTCTCAAGTTTGATGGCTACCTTGCAGATTGAACTAGAAATTCAACTGAGGATCAAGGAGTTATAGTCTACGGACCCGGACATTCAGAAGATTGTGGCGATGAATGCAGATGAGAGAAAGGCTGACTTTCAGGTAACCGAAGACGGAATATTGAAGTTTAAAGGACGCTTGTGCGTGCCAAACAATGAGCAGTTGAAGGAAAGGATTTTATCTGAGGCACACAGAGCAATTATAGCATTCACCCTGGGAGTATGAAGATATACCAGAATTTACGTCAGCACTACTGGTGGAATGGAATGAAAGTGGATGTGGCTAAGCATGTGGCCAAGTGCTTGACGTGCCAACAGGTGAAGGCACAGCATTGCAAGCCTGGAGGACTATTGCAACCATTGAAGATCCCAGAGTGGAAATGGGAGCATGTCACTATGGATTTCGTGATAGGACTGCCGAGGAGCCAAAGGCAGAATGACTCGATTTGGGTAATAGTCGACAGGTTGACCAAATCCGCACATTTTATCGCAGTACGAAAGGACTCTACCTTGGAGAAGCTGGCTGAGTTATATATGAGGCAGATTATGAGGCTGCATGGAATGCCAGTGAGTATTGTTTCGGATCGAGATCCTCGTTTCACAGCTACGTTTTGGAAGAGTCTACAGGGTGCTTTGGGATTAGAGTTGAGGTTCAGTACAGCCTACCACCCTCAAATAGATGGACAGTCGGAAAGGACCATACAGACTCTGGAGGACATGCTGAGAGCGTGTGTAATAGACTTCAAGGGTGGTTGGGAGGAACAGTTGCATTTGGTGGAATTCGCCTACAATAACAGTTATCAGCAGAGTATCAGAATGGCACCATTTGAAGCACTGTATGGAAGGGCTTGCAGGACTCCGATTTGTTGGGATGAGGTTGGTGAGAAGAGCATAACGGGCCCAGAGTTGGTGCAGCAGTCAGTTGAGGCAGTTAAAGTGATCAGGGGCAGACTGAGAATCGCTCAGAGCAGGCAGAAAAGCTACGCAGACAAGAGACGTAAGCCATTGGAATTCCAAGTTGGAGATCACGTCTTTCTGAAGGTGTCGCCGATGCGAGGATTATTTCGGTTTGGCAAGAAAGGGAAGCTGAGTTCGAGATTCGTAGGGCCATTCGAGATTTTGGAAAAGATCGGGACACTGGCTTATCGTCTAGCACTGCCACCGAACTTGTCTCGGATCCTGGCCATATACTCGATTATGAAGTCATTGAAATGGATGACCGCGTCTCGTACGTGGAGAGGCCAGTCAGAATTGAGGATCGAAAGGAGCAGGTCCTGAGGAACAAAACGATTCCTTTGGTCAAGGTCATTTGGGAGCACCATGGGACTGAAGGAACTACTTGGGAAAGTGAGGACGAGATGAAGAAGAAACACCCTCATTTGTATGAGTAGTCGGGCGTAATTTTTTTTTCTTTTGAAGTAAGGACTTATGGATTGTAAATTTCGAGGACGAAATTTTTATAAGAAGGGAAGAATTGTGACAGTCTGAAAATTCGACCCTATTATCGGAATTTCTAAATGAATAGAAACGCTTCGTTAATACACTCTGATCGACGCTCACTCAGGATTAGCTACCCTGAAATGACTAACCGAAGGGAAAGGCTACCTGGGAAAATTTCCCGAACAACCGCTCGTTGGTCCGAAACTGAGACAGAGTCGTAATTAATGAAATTGACCACGAAATGAAATCCGGCATCGGACAGTCGAATTAGTAAGATAACCACAATGAGGAAATGAAATCAGTTTCAGAAATGTCGACTGAAGGTCAGACAGCCGGTACACGTCGAGAAGCAAGACGTGAATGGAAAATTACTGAAATGCCCTCGGTAAATGCTCAGTCCTTAGAATTAGATAAATTAGGATTTTTGAGAGTGACTGCGGTAGATCGAAACCAATCCAGTCCAAAATTCGTTCGCGCCCGGGACGCAATCAGTGCATTTGGCACGTAAATCGAGGCAAGTCAAATTAGTTGTCAAATCAATCAAGTGTCTTGTCAATCACATCAATCATTCATGGTTCAATTCCTAGGCAATCCATCAAGTCAATCTAAAATCCCATCAAAGTACAAGTCTAATCCTAATCACTATTTCACCTAACCCACTACCTAAGTAAAATTGAATTTATGTAATATAATCTCTCTCTCTCTCCCTTATACCCCTTCGGCCGGCACCACCATTCCCCTTCCCTTTTCATTTTTTCTCCTTCATTTCCCTCTCTCCCTCACGGTTTCCTCTCCTCCTCCTTCGTCCGCCCAAGACGTCGTCCGCCATCGTGGAGAGCACCACCGCCACCGTCGGCCACCCCTCTCCCTTGGCGCATCTTGGGCCCTTGAAGTCTCGTGGAACCGCCGGACCAGCCGCCGTTTTCCCTTCCTTGGCCGTGAGCATACATGGCCATTTTGGCTCCATCGACCGTCATCGTCAAGTTCGGTCCGTGCAAGGTAAGCTAGTCTCTAATCCTTGCTTAGGGTTGATGTATGCATGACTTAGATGCTGAGTTGTCTAGTGCTCTAAGTGGATTAGAGGATAAATGAGTAGTTTAGGCTAAGTTAGTTAATGTTAGATAGTGGATTTGCAAGAATGGGTGATCTTGGGCCTTGAGGACTTAAAGTGGGCTGGAAACTACCAATTATGGGCTGCAAATGATGTATTGGGCATGTAATACAATGGGCATTAGAGTATATGTGGGCTTAGGGATCTAATTCTAAACAAATGGGCCAAAACAAGGCAAATTGGGCTTAAATTTAATGGTGGGCCACATATGGACGAAAATTATAGTTTATTGGGCCTAAATCAGGTCCTTGTATATTAAAATATAAGGCCCAATAATATACATGGGCTTAGGATAACAAATTGGGCCTAACATGGTCAAATTGGCTTAATAGGCAAACCTTTAGAAATGGGCTTGGGCCTTTAATATAACAATGGGCCTAACTTATATTTTAAATTAAGAGATAAAATTATGGGCCTTGAGCCATAAATTAAGCCCAAGTCCTTATCGAACCTAAACTGATTAACTGGGCCCTAACTCAAATTAAGCCTAACTTAATTGTCCCTAACAGCATATAATGACTCTAATTCATTAATCATGGGTTGCTAATTCTCTGGGAATTACATTGGTTATTGGGCTTAGGCCGGGCCATTAGGTCAGTTGAAACGGGGCTCTAAGCTAAGGGTTCTGATGCTAATACTCACTACGAACTGGTTAAATATTGGGATTCCTAAGCATGAGACATAGTTAAGTGGAAACCTACGTGAGATATTCAATTTTACCTAGTTAGTCAAGGGACGTCCTGTAGAGTACCGAGATCGTCTGTAGTTAATCCGACTGATATGAGATTATTCCGCTGACTTCTTGGCATGCTCCGCTCTTATGCATGTGTACTCTGTGATTGCATGCTCCGTGACTGATTGTGCTGTTTGGGCCCCATATATATACATATTGAGAGCGTGGCTTAAGTCACCAGAGATGTGACATGTTGAATGCCCCAAAGGTGTTGTTACGCGGGGAAATGGAGGGATAATGGATGGCCAATGTAAGGTGTAACAAACGTAGTTATGGCATTTGCAGAATGGCACTATTGGATGAGCCCTGATGGGAATTGGAGAGATAGACAGGCGGATCCATCGGGATCAGTTGTGACAAGCTGAGACTTGTATCTATTTGGATACTAAATTGTTGTTGATTGTCTGCTGATCGCCCGTCTGTGATGTATAATATGTATTCCCATGCATCGTTGTTCGTCTCCACTTTGGGGATTTAGTTTCTAGGGTAGCTGAGAGTGTTAGATCCACTGACTGTAAACCCTAGGATTTCTGGTTAGGACCGATCCCACTAGTATACTCTATCCTACGCTAGAATTAGGGGAGAGCTTGCTGAGTTCTTGACTCACTGGCGGTGGTTGCCCTATTTTACAGATCCAGGTCGCCTGTGATGGCCGCACCCCCTGTGCTTTTTGGCTTGCCAGTGCAGATGGATACCCAGGTTACCCTCCATTTTGACATGCATGCCGTGATGTGGCATAGACATGTAACGACTGTGCTAGTAGATCAGGGGGGACCCTATCTTGTACCTCATAGATTTGAGGCGTGGTTTAGAGAGGGCTTGTATGGTTTTGAGGGACCCCAGAGAGACGCCCCGATACCCATAGAGGAGGACCCATTCTTTTTGCAGCCTGCCGAGTATGGTGGTGAGGTGATCGACCCAGACCCGCTGCAGGAGTTGCCTTCCCCAGGACGCTCAGAGATTGATGGTCATGCAAAGGGCGATGCCATGGACACCGACGAGGAGGATCCAGAGGAAGACCCCGAGGAGGACCTAGAGGAGGAGCTTGAGGACTGAGTCCACTGCTGCTGCTTAGATTGGTGGGAGTTAGTGTGAGCGTAGGTGTCTCGACATTAGGTTGTGATTTTCTTTGGGGTCTGTATCTAACGCTCATTATGTATATATATTGATGTTTGTTTATGGCTCATTTGTTCGTACTACCCTCTGTATTGAATGCATGAATGTATGGTTAGGAGGTACGTTTCCGCAGGTTAACGAGTATAATGGATGGACGCGTCATCTGGTTGCGACGAAGAGGCTCCCTGAGCCATCGCGTATCGTAAACCAGGCAAGCGCGTTGAGCCTAAAGGTAGGAACGGGATGTCGCGGGCTCGAATGGGTTTGGGGCGTGACACCCTCGTACTGATCCACAGTCATTGATCCTTGGCGGAGTCTGATAAACTCTTCCATCTTCCTTTCCTAGGCCGCTTCGGAGAAATACTTTCCATTAAATGCCACACAGAAAGCAGCCCAGTTTGGCCTCATGCCGTCAGGAAAGACTCGCCCTCTGGTGGCCTTCCACCAATCATCAGCAGTGCTCTGAAGCTGATATGTCGCCAGCGAACCTTCTCTTCGTCAGTGCATCCAAGTACAGTAAAGGCTTTCTCTAGCTGCTCGATCTATAAGGCAGCTGTCTCGGGTCCACCACTCCCGTCAACTTAGACGGCTGCAACTTCAGAAACTGCTCCACGATATGGTGAGTCGGACGCCCTCCATTACCATGTCATTACCTTCATTGGCCCCATTCCGCGGCGGCCAAAGCGGCCTCAGCTGCTTGGGGCCCTGGCCCAAGCAGCTGAGGCCGCTTTGGCCGCCGCGAATGGGGCCAATGAAGGTAATGGACATGGTAATGGAGGGCGTCCGACTCACCATATCGTGGAGCAGTTTCTGAAGTTGCAGCCGTCTAAGTTTGACGGGAGTGGTGGACCCGAGACAGCTGCCTTATAGATCGAGCAGCTAGAGAAAGCCTTTACTGTACTTGGATGCACTGACGAAGAGAAGGTTTTCGCTGGCGACATATCAGCTTCAGAGCACTGCTGATGATTGTGGAAGGCCACCAGAGGGCGAGTCTTTCCTGACGGCATGAGGCCCAACTGGGCTGCTTTCTGTGTGGCATTTAATGGAAAGTATTTCTCCGAAGCGGCCTAGGAAAGGAAGATGGAAGAGTTTATCAGACTCCGCCAAGGATCAATGACTGTGGATCAGTACGAGGGTGTCACGCCCCAAACCCATTCGAGCCCGCGACATCCCGTTCCTACCTTTAAGGCTCAACGCGCTTGCCTGGTTTACGATACGCGATGGCTCAGGGAGCCTCTTCGTCGCAACCAGATGACGCGTCCATCCATTATACTCGTTAACCTGCGGAAACGTACCTCCTAACCATACATTCATGCATTCAATACAGAGGGTAGTACGAACAAATGAGGCCATAAACAAACATCAATATATATACATAATGAGCGTTAGATACAGACCCAAAAGAAAATCACAACCTAATGTCGAGACACCTACGCTCACACTACTCCCACCAATCTAAGCCAGCAGCAGTGGACTCAGTCCTCAAGCTCCTCCTCTAGTCCTCCTCGGGGTCTTCCTCTGGATCCTCCTCGTCGGTGTCCATGGCATCGCCCTTTGCATGACCATCAATCTCTGAGCGTCCTGGGGAAGGCAACTCCTGCAGCGGGTCTGGGTCGATCACCTCACCACCATACTCGGCAGGCTGCAAAAAGAATGGTCCTCCTCTATGGGTATCGGGGCGTCTCTCTGGGGTCCCTCAAAACCATACAAGCCCTCTCTAAACCACGCCTCAAATCTATGAGGTACAAGATAGGGTCCCCCCTGATCTACTAGCACAGTCGTTACATGTCTATGCCACATCACGGCATGCATGTCAAAATGGAGGGTAACCTGGGTATCCATCTGCACTGGCAAGCCAAAAAGCACAGGGGGTGCGGCCATCACAGGCGACCTGGATCTGTAAAATAGGGCAACCACCGCCAGTGAGTCAAGAACTCAGCAAGCTCTCCCCTAATTCTAGCGTAGGATAGAGTATACTAGTGGGATCGGTCCTAACCAGAAATCCTAGGGTTTACAGTCAGTGGATCTAACACTCTCAGCTACCCTAGAAACTAAATCCCCAAAGTGGAGACGAACAACGATGCATGGGAATACATATTATACATCACAGACGGGCGATCAGCAGACAATCAACAACAATTTAGTATCCAAATAGATACAAGTCTCAGCTTGTCACAACTGATCCCGATGGATCCTGCCTGTCTATCTCTCCAATTCCCATCAGGGCTCATCCAATAGTGCCATTCTGCAAATGCCATAACTACGTTTGTTACACCTTACATTGGCCATCCATTATCCCTCCATTTCCCCGCGTAACAACACCTTTGGGGCATTCAACATGTCACATCTCTGGTGACTTAAGCCACGCTCTCAATATGTATATATATGGGCCCAAACAGCACAATCAGTCACGGAGCATGCAATCACAGAGTACACATGCATAAGAGCGGAGCATGCCAAGAAGTCAGCGGAATATCTCATATCAGTCGGATTAACTACAGACGATCTCGGTACTCTACAGGACGTCCCTTGACTAACTAGGTAAATTGAATATCTCACGTAGGTTTCCACTTAACTATGTCTCATGCTTAGGAATCCCAATATTAACCAGTTCGTAGTGAGTATTAGCATCAGAACCCTTAGCTTAGAGCCCCGTTTCAACTGACCTAATGGCCCGGCCTAAGCCCAATAACCAATGTTAATTCCCAGAGAATTAGCAACCCATGATTAATGAATTAGAGTCATTATATGCTGTTAGGGACAATTAAGTTAGGCTTAATTTGAGTTAGGGCCCAGTTTAATCAGTTTAGGTTCGATAAGGACTTGGGCTTAATTTATGGCTCAAGGCCCATAATTTTATCTCTTAATTTAAAATATAAGTTAGGCCCATTGTTATATTAAAGGCCCAAGCCCATTTCTAAAGGTTTGCCTATTAAGCCAAATTTGACCATGTTAGGCCCAATTTGTTATCCTAAGCCCATGTATATTATTGGGCCTTATATTTTAATATACAAGGACCTGATTTAGCCCAATAAACTATAATTTTCGTCCATATGTGGCCCACCATTAAATTTAAGCCCAATTTGCCTTGTTTTGGCCCATTTTTGTTTAGAATTAGATCCCTAAGCCCACATATACTCTAATGCCCATTGTATTACATGCCCAATACATCATTTTGCAGCCCATAATTGGTAGTTTCCAGCCCACTTTAAGTCCTCAAGGCCCAAGATCACCCTTTCTTGCAAATCCACTAATCTAACATTAACTAACTTAGCCTAAACTACTCATTTATCCTCTAATCCACTTAGAGCACTAGACAACTCAGCATCTAAGTCATGCATACATCAACCCTAAGCAAGGATTAGAGACTAGCTTACCTTGCACGGACCGAACTTGACGATGACGGTCGATGGAGCCAAAATGGCCATGTATGCTCACGGCCAAGGAAGGGAAAACGGCGGCTGGTCCGGCGGTTCCACGAGACTTCAAGGGCCCAAGATGCGCCAAGGAGAGGGGTGGCCGACGGTGGCGGTGGTGCTCTCCACGATGGCGGACGACGTCTTGGGCGGACGAAGGAGGAGGAGAGGAAACCGTGAGGGAGAGAGGGAAATGAAGGAGAAAAAATGAAAAGGGAAGGGAATGGTGGTGCCGGCCGAAGGGGTATAAGGGAGAGAGAGAGAGATTATATTACATAAAATTCAATTTTACTTAGGTAGTGGGTTAGGTGAAATAGTGATTAGGATTAGACTTGTACTTTGATGGGATTTTAGATTGACTTGATGGATTGCCTAGGAATTGAACCATGAATGATTGATGTGATTGACAAGACACTTGATTGATTTGACAACTAATTTGACTTGCCTCGATTTACGTGCCAAATGCACTGATTGCGTCCCGGGCGCGAACGAATTTTGGACTGGATTGGTTTCGATCTACCGCAGTCACTCTCAAAAATCCTAATTTATCTAATTCTAAGGACTGAGCATTTACCGAGGGCATTTCAGTAATTTTCCATTCACGTCTTGCTTCTCGACGTGTACCGGCTGTCTGACCTTCAGTCGACATTTCTGAAACTGATTTCATTCCTCATTGTGGTTATCTTACTAATTCGACTGTCCGATGCCGGATTTCATTTCGTGGTCAATTTCATTAATTACCGACTCTGTCTCAGTTTCGGACCAACGAGCGGTTGTTCGGGAAATTTTCCCAGGTAGCCTTTCCCCTTCGGTTAGTCATTTCAGGGTAGCTAATCCTGAGTGAGCGTCGATCAGAGTGTATTAACGAAGCGTTTCTATTCATTTAGAAATTCCGATAATAGGGTCGAATTTTCAGACTGTCACAATTCTTCCCTTCTTATAAAAATTTCGTCCTCGAAATTTACAATCCATAAGTCCTTACTTCAAAAGAAAAAAAAATTACGCCCGACTACTCATACAAATGAGGGTGTTTCTTCTTCATCTCGTCCTCACTTTCCCAAGTAGTTCCTTCAGTCCCATGGTGCTCCCAATGACCTTGACCAAAGGAATCGTTTTGTTCCTCAGGACCTGCTCCTTTCGATCCTCAATTCTGACTGGCCTCTCCACGTACGAGACGCGGTCATCCATTTCAATGACTTCATAATCGAGTATATGGCCAGGATCCGAGACAAGTTCGGTGGCAGTGCTAGACGATAAGCCAGTGTCCCGATCTTTTCCAAAATCTCGAATGGCCCTACGAATCTCGAACTCAGCTTCCCTTTCTTGCCAAACCGAAATAATCCTCGCATCGGCGACACCTTCAGAAAGACGTGATCTCCAACTTGGAATTCCAATGGCTTACGTCTCTTGTCTGCGTAGCTTTTCTGCCTGCTCTGAGCGATTCTCAGTCTGCCCCTGATCACTTTAACTGCCTCAACTGACTGCTGCACCAACTCTGGGCCCGTTATGCTCTTCTCACCAACCTCATCCCAACAAATCGGAGTCCTGCAAGCCCTTCCATACGTGCTTCAAATGGTGCCATTCTGATACTCTGCTGATAACTGTTATTGTAGGCGAATTCCACCAAATGCAACTGTTCCTCCCAACCACCCTTGAAGTCTATTACACACGCTCTCAGCATGTCCTCCAGAGTCTGTATGGTCCTTTCCGACTGTCCATCTATTTGAGGGTGGTAGGCTGTACTGAACCTCAACTCTAATCCAAAGCACCCTGTAGACTCTTCCAAAACGTAGCTGTGAAACGAGGATCTCGATCCGAAACAATACTCACTGGCATTCCATGCAGCCTCATAATCTGCCTCATATATAACTCAGCCAGCTTCTCCAAGGTAGAGTCCTTTCGTACTGCGATAAAATGTGCGGATTTGGTCAACCTGTCGACTATTACCCAAATCGAGTCATTCTGCCTTTGGCTCCTCGGCAGTCCTATCACGAAATCCATAGTGACATGCTCCCATTTCCACTCTGGGATCTCCAATGGTTGCAATAGTCCTCCAGGCTTGCAATGCTGTGCCTTCACCTGTTGGCACGTCAAGCACTTGGCCACATGCTTAGCCACATCCACTTTCATTCCATTCCACCAGTAGTGCTGACGTAAATTCTGGTATATCTTCATACTCCCAGGGTGAATGCTATAATTGCTTCTGTGTGCCTCAGATAAAATCCTTTCCTTCAACTGCTCATTGTTTGGCACGCACAAGCGTCCTTTAAACTTCAATATCCGTCTTCGGTTACCTGAAAGTCAGCCTTTCTCTCATCTGCATTCATCGCCACAATCTTCTGAATGTCCGGGTCCGTAGACTATAACTCCTTGATCCTCAGTTGAATTTCTAGTTCAATCTGCAAGGTAGCCATCAAACTTGAGAGGCTTCCTACCTCAACCTTAACTCAGAGTCTCTGATTTCCTCCAGCAACGTCCATTCCTTAACCATCATATGCGCGATGCTCGACTTTCTGCTCAGAGCGTCCGCCACCTTATTCGTCTTTCCTGGATGATACAGGATGTCGCAGTCGTAGTCCTTTAACAATTCCATCCATCGACGCTACCTCATATTCAGTTCCTTCTGCGAGAACAGATACTTCAAACTCTGATGATCAGTGAAAATCTGGAATTTCTCTCCCACCAGGTAATGCCTCTAAATCTTCAATGCAAATACGATCGCAGCTAACTCCAGTCATGTGTCGGGTAATTCATCTCGTGCGGCCTCAGCTATCGAGATGGATAAGCCACTACTCGTCCATACTGTATCAAGACATATCCTAGACCTCTCAGTGACGCATCACTGTAAATCTCAAACCCTCCCGGTCCAGATGGGATGGTTAACACTGGTGCGGAAGTTAGTCGGTCCTTCAACTCTTGAAAACTCTCCTCGCACTTCTCAGTCCATTCAACCTCGTTTCCTTCTTCAACAAGTGTGTCAGAGGAGACGCTATCACCGAGAATCTTTCCACAAAGCGCCTATAATACCCAGCTAGTCCAAGAAAACTCCGTACTTCGGTCACGGTTGTAGGCTCGGCCACTTCTCTACTGCCTCGATCTTAGCTGGATCCACTGATATCCCTTCACCCGATACGATGTGTCCAAGGAACGCCACTCTACTCAGCAGAACTCGCACTTACTAAACTTCGCATACAGTGAGTGTTCCTTAAGGTCTGTAGAACGGTCCTCAAATGCTGCTCATGGTCCTTAGAGCTCTTCGAGTATACCAGAATGTCATCGATGAAGACTATCACGAACTGATCCAAAAACTCCTTGAATACTCGATTCATCATATCTATGAACGCGGCTGGGGCATTCGTCATCCAAATGGCATGACAGTGAACTCGTAATGCCCATACCTCGTTCTAAAGGCAGTCTTCGGAACGTCTTCCTTCTTAATCCTTAATTGGTGATAGCCTGTCCTTAGGTCTATCTTGGAGAACACACACGCTCCTTGCAGCTGATCAAACAGATCGTCAATCCTTGGCAGAGGATACTTGTTCTTGCCGTTGTCGACACCTGATTTTTAATTATTTTTTTTATTTTCAAAAATTAATAGAAAATCCATAAAATTCATAAAATTAAAAAATCAACTTTGGGGACCTTGGCCAAACCTAGGGAACCAATTTTGACCCATATTCAAAAAATAATTTTTCATATTTTCAGTATTTTTCGATATTTTGTATTTTCGAAAATTCATAAAAATCAAGAAAAAATGAGAAAATTGAAAAATCAACTTTGGAAGCCTTGGCCAAGCTTAGGCAACCATTTTTGAGTAAAAAATAATTTTATATTTTTTTAAATATATTTTTTAGAAATTAGGAAAATATTTAATAAATAATAGCATTTGAGGCCGCAAAAATACATAAAAATAGTCAATATTTTTTTTAAATCCCTTTTCATGTTGGCCATCGCAAATTTAAAAATCCAATTCGGGTTCGTGTATTCCTTCGCGAGCATAATCTCGAATCGGGCCTAAAAAAATTCAATTTGAGTCACATTATTTTCATTTTTCACTTTTAGGAGTTGTGACATTATTCTCTAATATTCCAAATTTTCATCTTGGCCCAATTATACCCAGAATGACTCAATTTTACAAAAAAAAGGCTTTAATTAAATTTTGCATTATTTTCAATAGCAAGAAATGAGCTTAAATTCAACAAGCGGTAGGTGTGTCGAAAATTGTGAAGAGATTTGGACTTAAAGAAATATTTCTCCAGGGACTGAATTGCAAATACTTAAAATTTCATGGACTAGAGGACAAATACCTAACACTTGAGGAATTATTTTGTAAATAACAAAAAGAAAAGTTAGTGGAGAAATTAGAATAGAGAAGGGAAGATGGAGAAGAGAAGATGGAGAAGAGGAGATGAAGATGGGAAGATGGAGAAGAGGAGATGGAGAAGAGAAGATAAAGAAAATAAGATGAGAATAGAGAAGGGAAGATAAAGAAAATAAGATGAGAATAGAGAAGGGAAGATGGAGATGAAGAAGAGTTAGTAGAATGGGAGATAGATATGGAGAAGGAAAGATGAAGATGAAGAAAAGTTAGTGGAGAAATTAGAATGTAAGATGAGAATAGAGAAGGGAAGATGAAGAAGAAGAAGAGTTAGTGGAGGAATTAAAATGGGAGATAGAGTTAGTGGAAAAATTAGAATGGAAGATGGATGAATAGGCTATAAAAGGAGGAAGAAGTGAGTTTGGGAGAGGGAATTTTTTTGGGGAGAAAATTTTGGATGTTTGAGAGGGTTTTGGGAGATTGAAGAAAAATTGGAGAGAAAGAAAATACCAAAAGAGAGAGAAAATTTGAAGATGGTGGGAGTTTAAAGTTAGGAGTTATCATCACCAATTCCTTCATCGATCAACATAAATCAAAAGTTCATCCTCGTCAACGAGCAAGCAAATTCAAGCTAAGTGTTTTTATTTATTCATTTATTTGTGGTTTTAGTCTCAATTAGCACAAATTCTATACACTTTCTCTATCTCTCTTTTTCCCATATTTTATGGCAGGTAAAAAAAAAAGGGACAACTCCGTATCAACGATAAATTCCATGGAGGTGCAAAGTGAGCTCAAACAAATTCCAAGATGCCCATCAAATTTGCAGCCGACCCGTCAACGGATTTTAGTTCAAATTGTTGAAACAATTTGTTGTATTTTATTTTAAAGAACTAAAACCCCAGAATGAAGAGGCAAAGCACATCCGCTGGAGGTCGTTTATTTCCTGCAATTTAAATTCATGCACCATCAAACCCCAAAGGGAAGAGCCAAGCCAATGCTAGGCCGCCCATTGGAGGTTTTTACTTACTGTAATTTAAATTTATGCACCATTAAACCCCAAAGGGAAGAGCCAAGCCAATGCTAGGCCGTCCGTTGGAGGTTTTTACTTACCATTATTTAAATTCCCGCAATTTAAATTCCTGCACCATTAAACCCCAAAGGGAAGAGCCAAGCCAATGCTAGGCCGCCCATTGGAGGTCTTTATTTACTGTCATTGACTTCCTGCCGTTTAATTTTTGAATAATCAGACCCCAAAGTGAGTAGACTGTAACACTGCACAGAAGTCGTTAATACACTCCCTCTTTCGCTTCAGGGAATTTTTAACACTTTGAAAATAAAAACAAAATACCACCCATACATCCCATTTAAAAAGTGAAAACATAAAGAGAGAACATTCCACTAGAGTCTTAGAAATAAACCAAGCCTGAGTTGCCAAATTATGATATCCATGAAATTACGGTACCGAAAGGGCATTAGTTTTAATTAACTAGTGTAACCAAGTCCCCGAACTCATAATCTCTGGTTCGTAGAAGTAATTTAGTCCTCCCGCTAATTTACTTAGGTTTCTAATCAACTTACCAAAAATGATTAGTGGCGACTCCAAATTTTAAAATCATTTGAATAAAATCTATGTTGCGATTCGGTAGGACTTGGGAGGGTCCGTATTAGGTTAATCCATCTAACTAACCTAATAATCCGTTAGCCCGATCGAAAAAAAATTCTTAGGGTCGCGACACCACTCACTGGGGAGGAAAAGTAAAACCAAACTGAGTCCTAATAAGCATCACAAAAGACCTCAACTAGCTTTCCATGAAACTAATATTCTGCCTACAATGAGCGAGCTGGGATTCAAGATCTGCAAGCTTGAAGAACAGGCGGATACATTTCTCCTTTTGTCTGGCTGCATTGACCTCGTGATGTTCAACGGCGAATCTCAGATTCTCAATCAAGTCTCTCTCGAAAGCTATATCTGCCGTTAGATCATCGAGCCTTTCCTCCAGCCACTCACATCTGAACTTCATCACGATATCGCTCGGGTTATGCTCAAAGTAAGTCTGGTTCAAAACTAGGCGTTCCACCAGCTTCTCTCTCTCGTGAACCAATAGCGAGGCACGTTCTTCGGCAGACTTGACGGCCTTCTTGTATTGGGCAGCCGCTTGTTTTGCAGACTCCAAGCGTTCAGATCGATCTTGATAGCGAGCTTTCACGACGCGGGCTAAGGTGACCGTTTCCTGAGTGTTCCGCAAATTTCTAAAAAGTTGATGAAGACATGTGGAAATACTCGGTATTCCCTTTCTAAGCGCCTTCAACCGAAGAAGCATTTACCTCCCTGAACAAACCAAGAATCTCAGCTTCGACACTCGGATGATGGGCTATATAGACATAGCCTCGGCCAAGAAGATGGTAAAGTCTTTCCCATTTGAACATAACGTCGGCTGGGAAAATGTGGGTAGGGAGATTGGCCATTATCGAGAAGAGAGTCAAGACAGATGATTAGAATGCGAAGATGGTAATCTGTCTCGAGTTAAATATTGATTTTACAGTAGCAATATCTATCGATCAGATTTTCCTACCGGCCATTCCTTTTCGGTGTCGTCTTTGTTAGCTCGAATCCCCTATCGGTCTGCTATCTCGAGCCAAGCAAATTTGATATCTTTGCAGAAAAAGTTTGAGGTGATACCACCACTTTAGAAAAGAAGTGGAAAAGGACGATGTAAGTGGGGGACAAAGAAATTTGCAGCGGAAAAGAAGATGAGATCCGTCTTTATGGGAGAACGCACCGGTAAAATCAACGGTGGAGATAAGCAAGAGATATGACGACGGGGACCCCTATCATGAAAAGACGAAAGAAAGGAAACCGTGCAGGAGACACGGTAAAGAGGTTGAAAAAGACAGAATTCCCGGGGTGAGCAATACAATTTCTAAACCCACGCGTAAATTTTAAAAAGAGCCATTCTTCTAATAATCTTCATCCAAAACTCTGGAGAGAGTTTCGAAGCATACACAGTTGCTCAGAAAAAATTAGAGAGAGTGAAAATGCAAGAAGAGGCAGCAAACCTTGAGAGATCATTAACCAAATCGAAGATGCCTCAACCCAACACCCTTGAGAGCTACCGTTACTTGCTAAATATGGGAGAGGAAGAGTTCGAAACCATGTTTGGGATCAAGCCCATGGAGCCTGGCCCTTCCACCGACGACGTCCAAGATCTCAGTAAAGACAAGGACAACAACAGTAAGGTTCAAAGGAAGCGTTACCGTCACCATACTGAGGAGCAAGTACAAAGGCTTGAGGATTTCTTCAGAACATGCCCTATGCCAGACGGCAAACAGAAAATGGAACTGAGTCAAGAGCTAGGACTTGAACCTTCGCAAATCAAGTTCTGGTTTCAAAATAGGCAAACTCGAATGAAGACTCGTCATGAGCACAATGAAGCCGAGTTTCTAAGAGGTGAAAATGAAAACCTCCGAGCGGAGAACAAGATGTATAAAGAGGCTTTTGACTCCGCCACCTGCCCCAACTGCAATAGCCTCCTCACCCTCGATGAAATGCATTATTTGAGGATTGAAAATGCACGTTTAAGAGGTGAGTTAGATCAGTTCATGACAAGATCAAGTTCTATTGGGGGAAAGCACGAAAAGACCGAGCCTATGGGGTCAGCACTGGTGCCTCCCGGGGGAGGGAAGATGTATCACCACCAAGCAAGTGGCATTGACGACGAACTCACTGCCATAATCAACCAGTTCAATGTTGATGAACCACTGGGGCTGTAATATGCATAGGGAGTCTGCATTTTGAAGCTGGGATCACGAGTCCTTCAACATGGCCGATACGTACCTGGTCTAGAATGAAGCCAGCTGATCATGGAGAGCCTGCAGAGGGAGCAAATCGATCCTAAGCGAATGCAAACGCTTCATTTCCTTGCATTGGATGTTTTCTACTTTTATTGATGTTCGGAATGAACGCAAAAGCAAGAAGTAGTAATTTCCCGTTCTCCTATTAAATGCTCGGAACCTTTACTTCACCAAACTTGGATAACATTAATAGCGAGTAAGAATCCGCGTAGGCTCGAAGGGTAAACCCGTATCATTTCAATTTACCCTCGATTGCTCCCGTTTTAAATTAGATCCATGTTGTTTTCAGGAATTTGCAACCCGACCCAATAATACAGTCATACCTAAATGCGAAATCCCTTTTTTGAACGAAACTAGGGGTAAATTAATTTGTAGATATCGCTACTTAACAGACGACTTCGAATGAAGAAAATACGAACGAAAGACTCGTGCGATTTCAAAGAAGGGTAATTTTGTATCGTTCCAATTTACCCAGGATTATCTCAAATTCTGAAATACTTTCTTCTGTCTTAACAGGGATTGTAAGTTGCCTTGAAAAGAATCGAGACATGGAATTACAAGACCAAGTCACCTCAAAGATCAACCTTTAAAGGCGAACCTCCATGAACGCCTACGGTCTTGTGGACCGGATGGCATGGGGAATGACAGTGGTCCGAAACATCCCGAGTTCGATCCCCAAGGTTGGGGAATGTTGTAAGTATTGTAAATGAATAATACAACCTTTTGCACATTTCTTTTTGTAGAAGGAAACAGAAATACTAGACAAGCGATACTAAAGTCGATACTCTGCCACAACCTTGGCTCTAATGATGAAATGCCCACCGAAAGTGAAGACAAACTCGATTCGGTGAAGCTGATAAAAGGAGTCACGCGAAACATTCAAGATGAAGGGTAAACCAGTATCGTTCCAGTTTATCCCTTCTAATACTAACTAACACATCTCCTTTCCTTTTTACAGGAAATATTTATACTAACATTTAACATGTTGAAGGAGACAGCCCCAAGTGGTAAAATTATGATAATCTGAAGAGATCCATTCCGATCAAAATGGGGCAAATTAATGGCAAATCCTAAATTGAAAAGGAGAGTATATCTCCTTTAACTCATTTGATTTCAATGATAGCCTTTCTGGTTTTCTTCTTGCAGGGGCATTTGACCTGCAACCAAGACGGTTGTCAAAATTAAGCAAGCCCAAATGCATCAAACCTCCACTCGACTTCTTCACCCATGCGTTTCATTGTGCAGGGGCAAAGTTAGAGACGAGCTACTCTTGACCTAAGAAGTAAACTCTCGATTTGTTTGATCCGCCCACCTGTCTAGGGGCAATTCAAATCCTCTCGTTCTTGACAATGTTCTTCTATACTTGCACACTTCGCAAACATGCATGATGCCAAAATTGCCATATTCGTATTATGTTCGCACATGCCATGATTCGTGCATGACTCTTCTGCATGTTCAATTCGCCAATTCTGACTTGGAGCATAACCTACACGTGATGCATCGAATGTGTAGAATGGCGTATGACAGGATGATGAAAGGCGATCTCATTTCCATACACGTCCCATACCCATAGGGAATTGTGTGCCAAATAGATTCCGTATTCCCCAAGGCAATGGGTTTTCTCATAAAAGATACGATACCGTAAGGAAGGAGGCATTCATTTCTCTATCCTAAACACTACAGGTGCCCATTGACAACCATTTGAACGGCGATTTCATTCCATAACCCCTGTCAAGAACCACCCCACACCGGGGCCAAATGGAGGTAGTTCCAGTAATAGCACGAGGTAAATGATTGGAAATTTTCTTGCTCGGACTAACGTCAATTTTCGAGTCTATCTTAGCTTTCAACCTCGTGCGCTAATTCAAGTGCCTTAAGACGATGAAAAGCTTTCGTTTCTCTATCCTATACACTTATATCCTTTGTATCGCCCAATTGAGCTTGCGTATTCATTTCTTAAATCCCCATTGGTGATCATTGCTCATTCCAAGATAAAGATGGCGCTATCTCAAAGCAGAAGAACTCAGAAGAAGTAAGGTCTACATAGAGTTCATGAGTCAACTCTTCAAGTATGCTAGACCTTTGATATGTATGTGCATGCGACACAATCTTTGAAAATTCATTTTCCTAGACAGAATGAAAAAGAAAAGGTAAAAGGCTGGACCAAAAGAAGAAAAGCCAGTCCCTGGTGTCGCGACCCTAAGAAAAAAAAAATTTTCGGTTGGGTTAACGGATTATTAGGTTTATTAGATGAATTAACCTAGTACGAACCCTCCCAAGTCCTACCGAATCGCAACTTTGGTGTTTGTTCAAATGGTTTTAAAATTTGGAGTCGCCACTAATCATTTTTGGTAGGTTGATTAGATACCTAAGTAAATTAGCACGAGCACTAAATTACTTTTATGAATCAGAGATTATGAGTTCGGAGACTTGGTTACACTAGTTAATTAAAACTAATGCCCTTTCGATAA
>JAGVVM010022448.1:0-12969 GCA_019149425.1 Psidium friedrichsthalianum | reverse complement strand
CCTCCCCTTTCCCCCCTTCCTCCCTCCTGCCCTCTCCTTCCCCCCCCCCTCGTTCTTTCTTTTTTTGCCGCCCCCCCCGTTTAAGATACTTGTGGCTAATTTCAGGAATAAAGTGAAATAATGTCTGCTTAATTGTCTTCATTTGTATCCCTATGCTAAGTCCACTTGTCCTATTGACAAACACACATGCCTGCATTTGACTGACGATCTCAATCTGAGCTTGCTTGCGTGATGGTGACGACACTATCTGATCTCCTTGTGCAATAACTCAGATTCATGATGCGCATTTTACTGTCTCTCCATCTGTTTCATATATTCTTCTCCCACATTGCAGACTGGCTTATTCAATGAGGAAAATGATGGCGGACAAGGCATTGGTACAAATTCTTGAAAAATTAAACCTGCCTTATGGAGTATCATTTACAAAAAATGGAATGAGGTCTAGAAGTAGTAAACTTGCAGGTGCGAAGGCTTTCTGCTTGTGAGACTATGGGATCAGCCACGACCATATGCAGTGACAAGACTGGTACCTTGACTTTGAACCAGGTGCATTCTTGTTCATATTCTTGGCGATGTGCAATGGGGATGTGTTTTGAGTGATAATAGGAATTTTTGATTGATAATGATCACCACCAAGGCCTAAGGGAACACTACCAGCCAAGCATAAAGGACTTAGGAATAGGAGAAGTTTACAACCAAGGCCTAAAAGAAACCCACCAACCATGGATAAATGACTCCTTGGTTCACCACAAAAGAAATTTGGATAAAGAACCGAAGTAAGAAATTCGCTTACTTGAGGAAGATCTCATGTGTATATAAATGCAAGTCTTGTCCGTTTGCAAATAAGATTTTACCTTTATTCATAGAGGAATTTTGCTAAAAAAAATAAATTGAAAATGACTCTTGGAATCCTAGAAACCGAAATGACTCTTGAAGTATTCACATAAAAGACTAACATCAGAATAAAGACATAAAAACTAGAACTTAATGTATTTAACTAAAACTGAATGCATGTATCTAATATTAGACTTCCAAATTCATCCACCAGCTTGGAAGCTGAATAGCCACCTTAGAATATTAACAAACAGCCAGGGAAATCGACTAAAACAGCCTCAGGGCCTGTTTGGTTTGGCTTTGGGGAAATGTCCTTAGGAAAATGCAAATACATTTGGGCTAAAGGAATTTTCGAAATGCAAATAGTGTTTGATAATATGTATTTGAAAAACACATTGGAAAGCAACTTTGACGTAATGCCGTTTGGTAAAAAATACCCTTTGTAAATAATTCGATTTTTTATTTTTTATTTTTTAATTTTTGAATAAAAATTATTATTTTTTATTTTTAATTATTTTATTTTTTAAGTACTTTCTTTAATTTTTTCTCTTTTTTTTTTCCCTTCTTCCTTCGTTAATTTCTTCTCAGTTGATTGCTGGCTGTGATTGGTCACAGGCCAATCTTGGCCTCAATTGAGACCGAGCCTTGCCGGATCTGGTGAGGCGAGCCTTGCCTGCTCAAGGCTGAGCCAGATCCGGTGAGGTTGAGGCTCGCGTTGCCGAGCCTTGAGCTCGCTGGCCCCGCGTGTCATGGTCGATCGGGCCGCCATAGCGGGGTCCGCAATTAGCGGGGAAGGAGCAATGGGCGGAGGAAGGAGGAGGAAGACGGAGAAAAAAAAAAGAAACAGAAAAACAGAAAACAGAAAACAGAAAACAGAAAACAGAAAATAAAGAAGAAATAAAAATATTGCAGTTGCATTTCCAAAGTACCTTCAGAGCTACTTTGGGCTAAAAGTCTTTAGGAGGCTTTGAAAATGCAATTGCATTTCTCCAAAGTTGAGCAGAAAATGAACCAAACATTATTTGCATTTGGCCAACAAACTTTAGAACCCCAAAGCTCCTTCCAAATGCTGAACCAAATAGGTCCTGATCAGTCATTAGGTAGTCGATTAGCAGTTTCGAAGTCGACAAGTAACTTGTAAATCTCGGCAACCATGAAATCGACAACTAGTCTTGCTAGTTAACAACTAGCACCGAGAATCGACATCTTCAAACTTGGACCCATGAATTATGCTGCAGCCGAAATTTGTTTATTGGTAATGTTATAATTCTATGATTTTAATTGGAGATATTATCTGGTCAGCATCGAACAACGATTCCTTTTCCCTTTGTGGTGCAGCTTCTTAAAACTAGAGGCCTATTAGTTTATACTTTTTAAACAGAGAAAAGAGTCTCTGCTTTGCCGTCAAAACTTAAATATAATTCGAATCGCAATAGTTGTGAAAAAATTATACGTGAAAATCTATGTGTAAATATATTGCACAAGTTTTATGGTGTTTTGGGCTAATAAAAGGTCAAAGTATGGTCCTCAAGTATTTAGATTAAGCACACAATGAAAAGTAAAAGTCTATCTAGACACGACCTTTAGCTTTGTAATATCTGATTGCATTTGGATCATTTCCTTTCCCAATTTTTTTGTTTTCAAGATTGATATTTTTAGAGCAAGCTTAATCTTTCTCAACTAATCTATAAGCTCTAGGTGTGTTGTCAAGAAGAAGGTTTTGTTTGATGATGGATCTTCATTATTTGACAGATGACAGTGGTTGAAGCTTTTGTTGGTGGGGAGAAAATGAACTCTCCTAATAGCAGTTCACAGCTTCCCACAATAATGGTTTCATTACTCACTGAAAGTATTGCACAGAATACCAATGGCAGTGTTTTCTGCCCTGAGGTATGTCTAGCAGTCCTAAGGTATCAGAGGCAAAGTATTTGATATTGGAGGCATGGTCATCATCTGTTTTCTGACATCTGTAGGGTGGGGAAGATGTTGAGGTTTCTGGATCACCGACAGAGAAGGCCATCCTCCGTTGGGGACTTAAGGTTTTCAATGTTAACTTAAATATGCTATATCTGCAACTTCTCCTGCTGTGAGCTTCATTTCACTAACCATTAGGTTAAATTGTGAAGTTGAAATTCATTTTAAATGTTTTCCTTTCGGTAGCTTGGGATGAACTTTGAAGCAACCCGATTGGAGTCCTCGATAATTCATGTTTTCCCATTTAATTCTGAGAAGAAACGAGGGGGTGTCGCATTAAAGCTGGTAATTTGTTGATTCATCTTTATCTGCAATAGCGATGTGCATGCTAATTTGTTTGACATATGTAAGGTAATAAGGTTTATACTTCTTTAGTTGCATGAAATAGTATTAAAGGTTGTTGAAAGATACTAATGGTTTCTTAAACAAAATCAGTCATTCAAGTCGGAGCAAGACTATTGTTCTCCTGGCATGATGGAGATGTCGCACAACCCACTATGACAGCTGCTTAAGTCAAGTATTAGTGAGCTCCAGCTGTGCTGGAAAAGCTACGTAAGCCTCTAGAATTCGAAAAAATAGATTCAAGTATTGGCAGACAACTATAGGAGGACAAGTTTCTCTCGATAGCTTGACTCATGCCTCAAATATGTCTTTGTGATACTAGGAGGCTTCCTGGTCAAGTATCCTCACTTTGGATAATCTACAGAAGAGAGGGATATTTCTCTCCTCAAAACATGTTGCTGATGATACCATGTGTGCTCAAAGATTTTGTTCACTATGGTCAACCCTAGTCATTGAGATCGGAGTTTTCCCTTTTCTAATCATTACGTGTCCTTTTTTAATGCTTCTGGTTGATAATTCTGTCTTTTCTTGTACGTATTTTGCTTTGCTTATGATCTAACAGAACTCGGGTTCTCTTTGACCACCTCATGCCTTATGTCTAGAATAATGATTGCAGTCTCTCTACATATTTTGCTTTAAGCCTTTTTCTCCTGTCCTTTTCCGAGGATGCTTTTCTGCAGGTTCACAATGTTGCATCATGACATATTTGCAGTTTAATGTACGATTAAGTTGTTTTACAATATATTGTATGCAGACGGACTCGGAAGTTCATGTACACTGGAAAGGAGCTGCTGAAATAGTCTTGTCCTCATGTACCCGATACATGGATTTGAATGATCAGGTGGCTACATTGGATGAATTAAAGGTATGCGACATCAAGCCTTTATGCCATGGTTGTCTTTCAGTATTTGTTGAGTAATAACTTCTGTTTTCTGTTTGCATACTCTAACTAGACACTGACGCTGACTTGTGTGTTGCATAGGATCCTTACTTTTGACTACTAATAATCCAATCTTGGTGTCGAGTATAATTGGTGTTTTAGGGATTAGTGTTAGGTTAGTATTAAACAAGGCAATTAGGATTTTGGGATGTCTCTGAATGCTCTATAAATAGAAGCTCTTATGTAATGTTTCCGCCACCATCTTGGAAAGAGGTAGTCTTTACCCTTTATTCTCTCTCCTCTCTTTGTTGTTCCTAAAAAGGTACATAATATCAGAGGTAGGCAACAGTGAGAATAATCCAACCAGACCTAAATCCTTTGCTAGCCACATGAACGGAAGAAACAATTACTCTAGTTTCTTTTTTCAGTAATCAGTACCACTTCAAATTCTTTTGGCTACTTTATCATAAATCCTGCTAGAGCCTGATCAGTCGTGCTGAGTTCAGCTTGGGGGGACAACCCTGTTGTTAATGTGCTCCTCTGTCATCCTTTAATCATTGACTCTAATACAGAAAAAGAATAACCCTTTATATCGACTCTCTAAAAATGTGTTACTCCTATTTGAATTAGGAAATCTCCAATCAAGAAACATAATCAAAAGAGGAAATCTCTAGAAAAGAACCCTACTTAAAATAAGAAAAGGAAACTTGCCAAATTCCTAATTTAACTAAGTGAAGAAGTTTTGTTACTATATAGCTATGAACTCCTATCTTGGCACTGCTTCCAAAGGTATTTAAACAGTCTATTAATCATGCTGCATCAAGTTTCCTTCTCTCAAATTTTCACTTTTGGAATCTCCACTGCTGTTTTCCCATTTAAATTTCAATAGCTAGTTAAAAATGTGATTGACCTTGAGTCTGATTATGCTTATGATCATTTATGAGAGAGTTCTGCACTAGTTTCGGTGAATTCTTTTTCCTTTTTCCCCTCACTATTTTGATGGAAGTATGTTCAGTTGTGTAGAAGTAGGGTGCCATTGCGTATCCAAAATGATGATAGTACTCTTAACTAGATAATTTCTACCCGCTAATTGGAAAACATTCAATTAAGCTTTACCAAATTCTTTTTTAAACTCGTGTCACCCTAATTCATTCCCCCATATGATTTTCAGAATAGAGTTGCAAGCCCTAGCTTTGTGGTGTAAGCAATAGATGTAAATCTTGTCATACCACCACCTACGAAGAAAATAAAGATCAGTACATGCACAAGTTTAATTGTGCTTCTCACTGATGTTAATGATTGTCAGTGTATGTCTTTCTGATAATTGTCCTTTATATGATATCACTTCCTGATCATAACCCCTGGTTGTAGATGATGCTTTTTAAGAAGGCTATTGAAGATATGGCTGCTGGCAGTCTACGCTGTGTTGCCATTGCATATAGGACCTATGACTTGAAAGACATTCCAACTGACGAAGAACAATTAACTGAGTGGGCACTGCCTGAGGATGAACTTATTTTGTTGGCTATTGTTGGCTTGAAGGTATGTATACTTCAGTTAAGTTTCCTTACTATCTCATTCAGATATTTTCTTTGAGACATTTGCATGAAATGCTTTTATGAGAATGTTCTTTGTTTTAGACAAATATCATGGAAAATGATTTTGATAGCTGTTACAGAATGCAAAATTAATGGTTATCGATTATGAGAATGTTCTCTGATCTGAACATAAATCATGGGAAGTGATTTTTATAGCAATTTTAGAGTGCAATGTCTCCGTCACCATTGTTGTCATCATCGTCTCCGTCACCATTGTTGTATCATCGTCGTGTTACCTTTCCTTGCATCTTTCAGTATGTCCTTTCCCTTTAGATTCAATTTCGTGTGGAATATGTAATGCTTTCACAATGCTTTGATTGCCTATGTTGAAAGACTCCAGCATTACATCATTATATAGATGCTTATAGCTTCAGTGCATAAAATAGGTGGAGATTCTGGTTCCAAGGGCACTCATGACGAATGATAGTGACTTGGCATAGTAACTGATGCTAAATGGGGAACTATAATAAGAATAATGTTCCCAATGGCACCGCTTTTCAATTAGTGATTCTTCATATAAAACAGACTCATGACAAGGAGTCTTTGCATCTAAATGATTTAGTTTGTTCCTACTTTTGACAATTTTGACAGCGGATCGATAACTTCTGTTTTTTGTTTATTTTTCACTGCATTGCAGGATCCATGTCGACCTTGTGTAAAGGATGCTGTACGATTATGCCAAAAATCTGGTGTTAAAGTACGTTTTTCTCATTTAGAATCTTAGATTTGTGCATGTTCAAATTTTTCATGGATCATTCAATGTTTCTTTCGATCTAGACTTCTATGAAGACTGAGATATGGTGTTATGGACATATTTGTTATATAACTAAAAGTATAGCTCATGAATTTTCTCTCATAAGTAAAAGTATAGCTCACGAAAAATCTCCAACTCCCCTTTCCAAATGTGGTGTAATATTTTCTCATTCACATTTGTTTCCAATGTATTATCTTTGTATTTCCACCTCGATAGCCGCAGATATAGCCAAGTCCTTATATTGTCAGATGGATAAGAGGTGCAGAATATTCCTTTTGGATTCTTCAATCAGAGAGTCAAGTGTTTGTCCAGGTCCAAATACTCTGAGTTGCCAAGTTGATCACGTGGACCATTTTGGTATGCTTGACTGATACGTGGGATGTAATGGTTGCTCATATTAATCTGATAAAGCTTTGTCATTTTCATTGGTGACAAACCTTGAAGGTGATTGTCAGTGCCCCGCTAAATCCCCCTAAAAGCAAGCTTGGCTTATTGCCACTGCTGTGTTTGGGCATTGTCCTGCAGTCTCAAAATATTTTTCAACATGTGACTCATGTGGATACTTTGTGTTATCCCGTATATTAGGGGAAACAGGTGGAGTATTTCTATTCATAAAGAACAATTTTCCTTTTGCCTTATAATTAGATCGCTCCATCTTACCCTGTTAAGCTTTTAAACACTTCTTTTTCATCTTAATGCTAGAAATTATGCAATTAGATACACATATATCCACAATGCCTCCTTCCTAAGTCTAGAAGATTCTGGAAAAATTAGGTTATCTAATTTGCCTTTTTCGGTAAAATGTATCCTTTTTTCGATGCATAGGTACGCATGGTTACAGGCGACAATCTTCAAACTGCTAAGGCAATTGCTTTGGAATGTGGGATATTAGGTTCTGATGCAGATGCTACTGAGCCTAATCTCATTGAAGGAAAAGCCTTTCGTGCCTTACCTGATTTTGAAAGGGAAGAAACTGCGGAAAAGATATCCGTATGTTCTGACTAATTAGTTTTCTGTTGTTTTCCCCTCGTGTAGAATGAAATTTGATAGTTCCTTTGCATATGTAGGTGATGGGACGATCCTCGCCTAATGACAAGCTTCTGCTTGTGCAAGCTCTGAAGAAACGAGGACATGTAGTGGCCGTCACTGGAGATGGCACAAATGATGCTCCTGCTCTACATGAGGTTCGTTTTTAATTTTCTTATGGCAAGGTTTTGATTTACTCATGATTATGCTGACAGCCACATTTCCATTATTGGCCACCTTGTTGGATTTAATGGCATGACCCTGCTCACTTGTCCATAGGCTCCTAAATCCTCTAGTTGACAGGTAGACAGTCAGAGTAACTGTGGTGCAATAAATGTTATCAAATTGGTTTGTACGCCTTTTTGTGATCTCAATGTTTTATGGTAACGTTATCATTAAAACATTACATATACAATTTACATTTCCTGTTCGTGGTGTAATATTCATAGGTTGATACATTTTCTCTCTAATGTTGTTGTTCAGACATAAACTTTCTATGGTGTTTAGGCAGATATTGGCCTTGCGATGGGTATTCAAGGGACAGAAGTTGCTAAGGAGAGCTCCGATATCATTATCTTGGATGACAATTTTGCCTCTGTTGTGAAGGTTAGTACTTGCCAACATTATTGGCTTATGATCTTGTATCTCACCAACGGACAGTGATGTTCCTGGAAATTTTCAATCTTAATTCCTCTCTCTGCATAGGGAAAAGTAGTTTCTAGATAATTTCCGGTCAAATACGGAAATGAATGTTATCCTTTTTCCACCAACTAAGGTTCGACAATTTACTGATATTTTGGAGATATCTTAATCGCTTGTAATTTAATTAGCAGATGACGTATGAGACTTAGATATGAGCTGAACTGCATGAGCTGTGATGTAAGAATGCTCCTTTTTGGTCATGATTTTCTGTGTTTTTCTTTTGCTTTTTCTTCTCTGTTTGAGTGCTTTGCTTTGTTGTTTTGTTTTGTTTTGTTTTGTTTTGTTTTGTTTTGGCAGTATGCATTTATATATATGGAATGCAGCATGCGGTTGCATATGATGGATTATAAGGAGGATGAAGATAATGATATAGTTGTTGCAATGCTATTAATTTTTCTCTTGTTCGTAATTTTGAGTTCTATCTTGTCGACAACCCTGTTGATGCAAAAGAAGTTTAAAGGGAGTTCCTTATATGTTTATGTTTAAGTTCTAAGAACTTAAATTTCTTGAAATAATCTTCAGTTATTATGTACACCATGCAGGTTGTCAGGTGGGGACGATCCATATATGCAAACATTCAGAAATTCATCCAGTTCCAGCTTACAGTTAATGTTGCAGCTCTTGTGATAAATGTTGTTGCTGCTGTTTCCTCTGGCAATGTTCCGCTAAATGCAGTGCAGGTTTGATTCCCCTCTCTTATCTGTCAGAGATTGTTTAATTTATTCCTACACCTATTTGTCTCGGTATGACTCCTATGCTTGGCTGGCTTCCTCTTTGGGCAGCTTCTCTGGGTCAATCTCATCATGGACACTCTTGGAGCACTGGCTTTGGCTACAGAGCCCCCTACAGATCACCTGATGCATAGGCCACCTGTTGGTCGGAGGTAAGGATTTATTGGTGTTAACAGATATATCTGTGGTTGAGCTGTGTGTATCTATGTGTGTGAACGAGCGGGAGGGAGGGAGGTTCTACGGTAAACTTTTGTGTTACATTATAAAACTTTGTTTTACATCTCATGGGAAGATGTATGATGCATATGCTTGTATCTTTTATGACCAGAGAACCTCTCATAACCAATATTATGTGGCGGAACTTGCTGATACAGGTAATATCAATGTAAATTCCTCTGCTAAGTTTATCTATTGCTTGCCAAAAGTTACAGATGTAAATTTTGTATTGCAGGCTGTTTATCAAGTTTGTGTCCTGCTTGTCCTCAATTTTCGAGGAAGGAGCCTGCTTAATCTAAAGAATGATAGCAGTGATGCAAACAAAGTGAAAAATACTTTAATCTTCAATGCATTTGTCCTTTGCCAAGTAAGTGACATTCTTTGAGTCAATATAACAGCGGGATGAAATGTGTGCGTGAGTGGTTTTTCCATTTTGACACTTGTCTTTTACTTTTTGTCAGACGCGACCGGTGTAGTCAGTTATATAAACTTCCCTTATAAATGCTACTCTTATTCAGAACTGAATTGTGCTTTTGTTTACTGTCTTATTTGGTGCATCCCAGTGCTGAGACTAGAGAGCAAATAGTATGCCCTACTGCATCATCATGAAAATGGATTGTCTTACTAATCTGTGAATTATTTCATCATATCAACATTAATATCAACATCGCCTTTATCCCAAACCAGTTGGGATCGGTGGTCGATGAACCCGAATAGAAATACAAAAAATAAACTAAAATAAAAGCACAGACCAATTGGGGGGATACAAATATAAATACATGAAGAATTTAGAGAAAAGAATTGTGATAATTCTCATTGCTTCTTGTACCACTATTACGAAGCTGTTTATAGGACTATGTTAAGTATAAGCTAATGAAAAAACAGATCTGAAAAAATACAGCTATCGAATTCCCACAAATTACGGGACCAATCCTACAAAATGTGGGATACTAAGAAATCATTTTCTAACTAATTAATTACAGCTATTCCTAATAATCAAGACCTAAAAATTAGGATAATTCAATACTCCTCCTCAAGCTGAGGAATAGATGTCTTCCATTTCCAGCTTGGAAATTATTTCATGAAAGATTCCACCATTAAGTCCTTTGGTCTGCACATCTGTGAGTTGATTTTCAAAAGGTATGTAGGACATGTAAATCAACCCTTCTTCTAGCTTTTCTTTGATGAAGTGTCAATTTCAATATGCTTCGTATTGTCATGCTGTAGAGGGTTATGAGCAATGTTAATTGCCGATTTATTGTCACAATTCAGCTTCATAGGACCCTCACACTCAATTTTCAAATTTTCTAGGATGATTTTGAGCCATAATAGCTTGCATATTCCTTGGGCTATTGCTCGAAATTCTGATTCAGCACTTGATCTTGCAACTACATTTTGTTTTTTACTCCTCCAAGTCACTAAATTTCTATCAAGAAATGTGCAAAAACCAGATGTTGACCTTCTATCCACCAAGGATCCTACATAGTTAGCATCGGTATAAGCTTCTAGCACAAGCTTTTGGTATCTTCTGAATAGAACTCCTTTTTCGGGACTTCGTTTCAAGTAATGTAGCACTCGATTGACGGCTTGTAAGTGTGATTCTCTTGGGTCATGCATAAACTGACCAATCACACTCAGCGAATAGGCAATATCGAGCCTAGTATGAGCCAGATAGATGAGTTTCCCAACCAAGCTTTGATACATTTCTCGATCTATAGCAGGTTCTTCCTTTGCCTCCCCAAAGTTTTTATTATGCTCAATAGGTGTAGCTACTGGTTTACAACCCTTAATGAAGAGGTATGATCGCTTTGGCTTTTTTTGTAGCCCGAAACTTTCATAACTTTGGAAAATCTGCCAAACCAGGCTTTAGGTGATTGCTTGAGCCCATATAGTGTTTTCCATAATTTAAATGCTTTGTTTGTTGTCCTCTCTCCTTCAAAGCTCGGCGGAATATTCATGTAGATCTCCTCTTCTAGCTCTCCATGTAAGAATGCATTTTTCACATCACATTGTTGAAGTTGTCGATCAAAGTGCGCCTCTAGAGAAAGTAAAATTCTCACAGTGTTCATGTTTGCCACCAGAGCAAATGTCTCTTGATAATCTACTCCATTAAGTCTGAGTATAACCCTTTGCCACCAATCTTGCGTTATATCTCTCAAGAGAACCATTAGCTTTATATTTCATGGTAAAAACTCATTTGTAGCCTACAAGATTTTTTCCCTTCAGCTTTTCAACAATCTCCCAAGTCTTGTTTTTTCTAGTGCATCCATTTCTTCTCTCATTGCATTTCTCCATTCTTCTTTGGACAATGCCTCAGATAAAGTAATTGGAACAACAATGGTATTTAGACTCATAATGAAATTTCTATGAGGTGGTGATAGGTGTTCAAGTGACATATAGTGAGATAGTGGATATAAGGGTCACTTTGTGCACTCTCTTGTACCTTTTCTAACAACAATGGGAAGGTGGGAGTCATTTTCTAGCATATCAATTGATTGTTCATTTAAAGGAGAGTCGGAACTTACCGGAAATTCATTTGCAAGACTCGGATGAGAATCTTGAACTTGTGTTTGGTCTGGAACAGCTGCCTTTCTTGAGTACAATTGAGGAAATCTCATAGAGTCATAAATACTGGTAGATGTAGAAGTGGACACTTGTTTCAGAGTACACTTGGATGTAGGTAGTGAGTTTGGGAGTGAAGTGGTAGGAATTGATTCATCAGAAGTTGATTGGTCAATAGCTGATTGATCAGGAACAAGTTGATTAGAAGTGGAAGCTCGAATTTTAAGATTATCAAGAGGTAAGTCAAGATTCAGGTCTTCAAAGTCTTTATCTTTCACTAATGATTTCTCCCTTGAAGATAAAACTTTGGAAAGTATGGTTCGTTCTCCACAAATGTAACATCGGTTGATATGTATGTCTTTCTAGAGGGAGAATGATAGCATTTATACCCCTTTTGTGTAGAGGAATAACCAAGTAAGACACATTTGATTGTTTGGGATCTAGTTTTTCCCTTTGTTGATTATGAACGTGTACGAATGAGGTGCAATCAAAGACTTTAGGTGTGAGATTATTTGTTGTTCTAAAATGGGGTCAAAAGTTGGAAAGAATTGCCATAGCAGTTTTAAAGTCCAATACTCTTGATGGCAATCTATTAATCATGTATGTAGATGTAAGGACAGCTTCCTCCCAATATGACTTAGGGACATTCCCATGAAAAAACAATGCTCGAGTATTGTTATGCAAATGACCATTTTTCCTCTCAGCAATCCTATTTTGTTGTGGTGTGCTTACACAAGATGACTCATGAACAATACCTTCCTTTTGGAAATAGGTTGACGAGATCTGATTAAAGTAGTCTCGGGCATTATCTGACCTAAAGCTCTTAATTTTGACTCCAAATTGGTTTTGAACCATGGAATGAAAATTAGGAATAATACTACTTACATCAGATTTGTTTTTGAGTAAGAATATCCATGTGACCCTAGTGCAATCATTGATTAGAAAAACAAACAAACGAGTCCGGAGATATTTGGAATTGTGGAGGGTCCCCAAATGTCACTGTGAATCAAATCAAAAGGATGAGAATTTCTTTTGTTGTTGATAGGAAAAGATACACGAGTGTGCTTAGCAAATTCACATGTATCACACTGAAATTCACTCATATAAATCCTTTAAACAAAGAAGGAAACATGATACTTGAAAAGATGGATGACCAAAATGAAAATGATAAAGCCAAATGACTTATTTGTTTGAAGCACTAAGAAATGACAAGGATGAATTATTCATGAATTTCTTCGAAACCCTCGGCATCTTAAGATAGTACAAGCCATTCCTTTCCTTAGCAAGTCTAAGCTTCCTCTTCAAATCCTGTTCGTAAAAAACACAATAGGTAGGGTAAAAAATTGCACA
>JAGVVM010022447.1:0-23176 GCA_019149425.1 Psidium friedrichsthalianum | reverse complement strand
AAACGTATACTAGAAGTGCCGTCACTCTCCTTGCAATTGAATGCTTAATGAAGAGGGTATGATCGCCTTGGCATTGCTTGTAGCCCGAAGCTTTCATAACTCTAGAAAATCTTCGACACCAGGCTCTAGGTGATAGCTTGAACCCATATAGTGTTTTCCATAATCTACATGCTTTGTTTGTTGTCTTCTCTCCTTCGAAGCCAGTGGAATATTCATATAAATCTTCTCTTCTAGGTCTCCATGTAAGAATGCATTTTTCACATCATATTGTTGAAGTTTAAAATAAAGGGGCTAGAGAAAGTAAAATTCTCACATTGTTCATCTTTGCTACCAGGGCAAATGTCTCCTGATAATCTACTCCATAAGTTTGAGTATAACCGTTTGGCACCAATCTTGCTTTATATCTCTCAAGAGAACCATCAGCTTTATATTTCAAGGAAAAAACTCATTTGCAGGCCACAAGATTTTTTCCCTTCGTTTTTTTGACAATCTCCCAAGTCTTGTTTTTTTCTAGTGCATCCATTTCTTCTCTCATTGCATTTCTCCATTCTTCTTTAGACAATGCCTTAGATAAAGTATTTGGAACAGCAATGGTGCTTAGACTCACAATGAAATTTCTATGAGGTAGTGATGGGCGTTCAAGTGACACATAGTGAGATAGTGGATATAAGGGTCGCTTTGTGCACTCTCTTGTACCTTTTCTAATAGCAATGGGAAGGTGGGAGTCATTTTCTAACATATCAATTGATTGTTCATGTAAAGGAGAGTTGGAACTTACCGGAAATTCATTTGCAAGACTCAAATGAGAATCTTGAACTTGTGTTGGTCTGGAACAGCTGCCTTTCTTGAGTACACCTGAGGAAATCTCATAGAGTCATAAATACAGGTAGATTCAGGAGTGGACACTTGTTCTGGAGTAGACCTGGACATAGGTAGTGAGTTTGGGATTGAAGTGGTAGGAACCGATTCATTAGAAATTGATTGGTCGAGCTGATTGATCTGGGCAGGTTGATCAAGATTATCAAGAGGTAAATCAAGATTCAGGTTTTCAAAATCTTTATCTTCCACTAATGATTTCTCCCCCTAAAGATAAGACTTTGGAAAGTATGGTTTGTTTTCCACAAATGTAACTTCGGCTGATATGTATGTCTTTCTAGAGGGAGGATGATAACATTTATACCCCTTTTGTGTAGAGGAATAACCAAGAAAGACACACTTGATTGCTCTAGGATCTAGTTTTCCCCTTTGTTGATTATCAACATGTACGAATGAGGTGCAACTGAAGACTCTAGGTGTGAGATTATTTGTTGTCCTGAAATGGGGATAAAGCCTGGAAAGAATTGCCATAGGAATTTTGAAATCTAATACTCTTGATGGCAATCTATTAATCATGTATGTAGATGTAAGGACAGCTTCCCCCCAATATATGACTTAGGGACATTCCCATGAAACAACAATGCTTGAGTAGTGTTAAGCAAATGACCATTTTTCCTCTCAGCAACCCCATTTTGTTGTGGTGTGCTTACACAAGATGACTCATGAATAATCCCTTCCTTTTGGAAATAGGTTGACAAGATCTAATTAAAGTAGTCTCGGGCATTATTTGACCTAAAACTCTTAATTTTGACTCCAAATTGGTTTTGAACCATGGAATGAAAATTAGGAATAATACTACTTACATCGGATTTGTTTTTTAGTAAGAATATCCATGTGACCTAGTGCAATCATCGATTAGAGAAACAAACCAACGAGCCCCTGAGATATTTGGAATTGTGGAGGGTCCCCAAATGTCACTGTGAATCAAATCAAAAGGATGAGAATTTCTTTTGTTGTTAATAGGAAAAGATACACGAGTGTGTTTAGCAAATTCACATGTATCACACTGAAATTCACTCATATCTAATCCTTTACACAAAGAAGGAAACATGATATTTAAGACTCGAAAAGATGGATGACCAAAACGAAAATGATAAAACCAAATGACATGTTTGTTTGAAGCACTAAGAAATGACAAGGATGAATTATTCATGAATTTCTTCGAAACCCTTGGCGTCTCAAGATAGTACAACCCATTCCTTTCCTTAGCAAGTCCAATCTTCCTCTCCAAATCCTGTTCCTGAAAAACACAGTAGGTAGGGTAAAAAATTGCACAACATTTGAGGTCTTTGGTGAGTTTTTGTATGGAGACCAGATTGGCTGATAGTTTCGGCACATGGAGGACACCTTTGAGAGTGAGAATGGGCGTTATATGGATATCACCAATTCCTACAACAGTGGCTAGGGAACTGTTTGCCACCAGTATCTTTCTATTGCTTGGACATGGGGTATAGGTACTAAAAAATTGTGAAGTCAGTAACACCTAAGTCTATTATCCAAGCTTCACTAGAAAGAGTTTCTGAGGCATTTAGACCAAAAGAGAATGGAGACTTACCTGAGAGTGCCAAAGAACATGCACCAGAAGGCTTTTCAAGAGACCCTAAAAGGCCTCTAATTCTTTCTATCTCCTCACTGTTGAAGAATTCTTTCTCCTGCCCTTCACTATTACTGATTTGCTTGTTGGTTTGTTCAATTAGATGAGCTTGGGGCCTTGGCTGTCCTCCTCTATTTCCCCACTCTCGGCTTGAGGTTGTTGGTTTTCCATTCAGCTTCTAGCAATGCTCCTTTGTATGCCTTGGCTTCTTATAGTAGGTACACCACATGCTGTCTCGATTATCCTTCCATGTGGGCTTTGAAGCATCCATCCTTCCTCTTTCTTGTGTTGACGCATTGTGAGTTATTAGTGCCGAGCCTTCCACAGCTTGAGGCTCTAGCATTATTCCCCTTTGGCTTTCTTCTGCCCAGATTAGAGAGATTGTCTCTTCCAAGGAAGGGGTTTCTTCCTTTCCAAGTATTTGAATCCTGACTTGACCAAACTCAGAATTAAGACCAGCCAGGAAATCATATACTCTATCCTTTTCAATGAAGGTCTTTAGAGTTGCAGCATCATCCACGCACTTCATCTCAAATACTCGAGAATGATCGAGTTCTTGCCATAGGTTTTGAAGGGAATTGGCATATTCTGTCACAGTTTTGGTCCCTTGTCTTGTTGCACCTGTCTTTACCTTGATTTCATACACTTGTGCTGCATCTCGAGCCTTTGAATAAGTCTTGCGAATAGAATCCCAAATCTCCTTTGCAGTCTTGAGAAACATACAATGTTTCATTTATGGCCAGATCCATTGAATCCCATAGCCATGAGATGATCATTGAATCTGCTTCATCCCATGCGTTGAATGTGGGATCTTCTGGTTGTGGACCCTGTGTTTTTGTCTCAGACATGGATATTTCCAAGCACAGGAAAAAAAGGAGGAAGCACTTTAAAGGAACAGCACAATGGAAGCAACGAAGGTTGCAAGAGAATGAGGTTTTAGGGAAAAAAATTGAGACAAGGTTAGAGACGGAGTGGGAAAAAAGAAGCTGAAGGGATCACAAAAAATGACAGTTGTGATCAGATTTTTAAGCACAAAAACAATCCAGCAATGAAGGCTGTGATTGAAAGATTATTGCAGCAATGAACGCTGCAAAAAAAACAACTCCAGCAATGAAGGTTGTGCTGCAACACTATCCCAGGAAAAACGAGCCTAATGCTCTGATACCATGAAGAATTTAGAGAAAAGAATTGTGATAATTCTCATTACACCTTGTACCACTATTACAAAGCTATTTATAGGACTATGTTAAGTACAAGCTAAGGAAAAACAGATCTGAAAAAATACAGCTATCGAAATCCCACAAATTACGGGACCAATCCCACAAAATGTGGGATACTAAGAAATCATTTACTAACTAATTAATTACAGCTATTCCTAATAATCAAGACCTAAAAATCAGGATAATTCAACATGTTCTAGTACTTTTTCTCCCTATTTGTGAAACATCAATACTTTTCGGTAAAGATGGTGTTTGAGTTGATATAGGAGATAGAGCAAATTCGGTTGGAGTCAAAACAGGAACTGGACTACGAAGAGATATACCCCAAAATTATCTTCACTACCTTGCTCTCCCTAAAAAAAATGTTTTGGAAAAAAATGGTTGTAGTTCAAGAAACGTGATATCAAAGTTGATGTAAGTTTTTTTTGGTGTGGGGATTATGGCACTTGTAACCCTTTTGAGTTGGAGAATACCCAACAAAAACACATTTTACAGCCTAGGATCAAGCTTAGATCAGACGGGGGTGGGTAAATAAACAAAAATAGTACAGCTGAAGACCTTTAAGGGCAAATTTGAATAAATACCAGCTATTGGAAATTTTTTTTTTTTTAACATTCTAAATTTGTGATATATCGAAGAACCCAAGTGGGCATCTAGTTAAACAAATAAGATGCAGTTAACACAGCCTCGCCCCACAAGTATTCAGGAATATTCATAGAAAACATTAGGGTACGAGTTACTTCAAGAAGATGCTTATTTTTTCTTTCAGCAATACTATTTTGGCTGGGGTGTCACGACAAGAGGACTGGTGTTGTATACCTTTTTCCCTTTAAAAAGTCCCCAAGTGATGATTAAATAACTCTTTGTACCATTATCGGTACGTAAGATGCTAATTTGGGTTTGAAAAAGATTTGCAACCATGTGATAGAAATCCTAGAACAATTTTTGAACCTCAGACTTAGCACTCATCATATAGACCGAACTCGAGCGTGCGTGATCATCAATGAAGTCACAAACCACCTTTTCCCGGTCATTGTAGTAATCGGCGAGGGACCCTAAACATCACTATGAATTAAGTAAACAGGTTTTGATGCACGATTTTGTAGTATAAGAAACATGAGTAATTTTAGAGAGAGAGAGAGAAGACGACTTTTATAATGAAGGGATGACGAATTCATACCTTTAAACAAAGGGGAAAACAAATGTCTTAAATATGCAAAACTTTGGTGTCCTAATCTAAGATGCCAAAGTAAAATTTGTTTTTGTCCAAGATGGACTCATCAAAGTAGTAGAGACCATCAACCATCCTAGCACTGCCAATCGTCTTCCCTGAAATCTGCTCCTGAAATTCACAATGGGAATCAAAGAAAATAACTCAACAGTTTGAATCTTTAGACAACTTGCTAACAAACAAAAGGTTGCAAGCAAGCTTAGAACATTTAAGACATTCAAAAGGTCTATAGAATCTGAAATTTTTATAGAGCCTTTCCCTGCAATGGGTGAGAAACTACCATCTGCCATGCGGATTATTTGATTACTTGGACAAGGAGAATAGGTTCTGCACAAATAGTGAAGATTTTTCATGTGGTCAAAGGCACCCAAATCGATAACCAAGGGGCAGAAGTGGAAAAATTGGATAGAGAATCTGCATTACTACCTTTTTTGGCAATAGATACCATTGGTTTACCCTGAACTGAGCTAGACTTCAGTAGCTGGAGTAGATGATCAATCTGCTCCTTGCTGACTAGACTGATTTCAGCTTCATTGGCCAAAGGATAGGTTCCGTTTTCCTGTCTTGCTACCTCTCACAGACGCTGCTGGCTTCCCATGAATCTTCTAGTATGTTTCACGAGTATGCCGAAGTCTATTACAGTGATCACACCATACATGAGGCTTCTCATTTGTCCTGCTTGTAGTGGCACTCTTCTTGTCAGCAGTTGCTTCAGACACAGCCAAAGCTGAGGCATCGGACTATCCTCCAGCAGAGTTTCTTGCTGATTTTACCAAGCATGATGCTCCTTGGACTTTCTTCTCTTCTGACTTAAGAAAAAACTTCACCAATAGGTGGGAAGGGCTCTCTACAAAGTATCCTTCATCTGACTTCATCAAATTCATTACGAAGACCTACAAGAAACTTAAAAATACGATCAGCTTCAACTAACTTCTTGTTGTGATTGGAATCTTCAATAGATATCCATTCATGCTTTTTGAAGAGGTCAATATCCTACCACAGCCTTTTTAAGACATTGAAATACTTTGTGACAGTATTGTCTCCTTACCGAATCTCACTAAGCTTTAACTTTAGCTCATAGATTCGGGATTGGTTCCCGAAATCAGAATGCATCTAATTTACGTTATCCCACAATTCCTCGGCAGTGGAAAAATACATATAACTGGCTCCAATTTCTTCCTCCATGGAGTTGACCAGCCATGTCATCACTGTAGAATTGTCAGCATCCCAGACAACCTAGTTTGGTTTTTTTTTTTCTGGTTCAGTTTTATCCCTGCTCGAGTATCCCATCTTCCCTCTTCCTCGGATATATATTCAAATAGACTGTGACCGCTGAAGAAAATTGTCACCATTTAACTTGATCGTGGTGATTTGAATTGGGTGAGACTCAATGTGTGAAGGAGTTTTTTTCGAAAGGTTTTATTGTGCTGAAAGTAGGAGTACTCTCGGGGATTTTTCCAGATATGGTGAATATATAAGGTGGAAACAAGGAGCGCAAGAACTAACGAAGGTTTGCTAGAATTCTGGATTTGATACCATGATGTAGGCGAGGGAATATAATTTTTCCTCTTAATTCCAATAGGTTACAGAGTCCTACTTATAGGAGAAGTGTACAAAAACAAAAAATGAAATATACAACTAACAAGGAAAGAAATAACTTCTTCCTAATTAGGCTGATCTAATATTTACACGATCAATGCTAATCTAACAGCTAGCTAATTAGATAGCTAGCATTTACAGAAAATCAATCCAGCCTATTAGGAAATGTTCAGATGAGGGTAGGATAGTCATTCTATGTCTATAGGGTTTGCTCATATATATGTCCTTGTAATCTCATTTGTTAATGATAACAAGTCCCATTATTTCATCAAGCATGTTATTGAGCCTAATTTTTTGAGGTTACTAGAGTAACCACCATCACTCCTGCCATCGGTGTAGTCACCTTGCACCTCATCCCTCCTGCTCACCCATCTCAACCACCCCTCCACCACTGCAGATCCATTTGTGACCCTTCCTTCTCCATCGCAGCTCTATTCGCGACTCTCCTCCACCGCAGATCTACTCACGACTCCCCACACCAAACTAGACCCACTCGCGATCCCCCCACACCAACCCAAATACACTCTCGACCCTCCCACACCAACCCAAATACACTTGCGACCCCCTCATATTGGGTGATCTTGTGCCTCTCTCATCCCAAAAGTTAGCTCGAAGGATGAGGCCATCCCTCACACTAATAAACTGACCACCAGCCTCTTCCACAACTGATATGGGACAACCCCAACAATCTGCCCCTCATACATCGGGACTTGGGTTGGAGCCGCAACAATTCGTATTTCTCTCGTGTGATTGTTGAGACTTATTGGTAACCTGCGCTTTGACATCAATGTTAGATGGTCTTGGATCTCTCTCATCCTAAAAGCTAGCTCAAATGATGGGACTTTCCCTCACACATATAAACCAACTACCAGCACCTTCCACAACTAATGTGGGACATCCCCAACAATTATCAAAAATTGGTTTGTCAACATCAGATCCATCAACCATTTACATTGCAAATAATCCTATCTTCCATGAGCAAACCAAACACATTGAGGTTGATTGTCACTTTGTACTAGAAAAAGTTCATAAAGGGGAGATCATCCTTTAACATGCAAGGTCGGAGGATCAATTTGCAGATATCTTTACTAAATCACTAAGGGGGAGTAGAGTGAATTTTCTATGTAACAAGTTGGGATTATTTGATATTTATATCCCAACTTGAGGGGAGTGTTAGGAAATGTTCAGGTGAGGGCAGAATAGTCATTCTATGTCTATAGGGTTTGCTTGTATGTATCCTTGTAATCTCTTCTGTTAATGATAACAAGTCACCATTATTTCATCAAAAACAGCAGTTCAATGGAGGTACTTTGCACTTTAGAAGCTGAGACCAGAACCTTTTCTTGAATGATTCTTCCTTTCATAACCAGCTACTTATCCTCGTCATCTGAATGTTACAATGTCTCTGCAGATTTCATATGTTTAACAAATTAGATGCTGGAACAGTCAGAAAATCTGGTGCTGTAGAATTGCCTTGACGATTATCGTAGCTGATCTTTTGCTTTTACATCTAGGCCAACAAGAATTAAATAGCAATTAGAATGATAGGATATTTTTTACCTCATGCATGTAAAATTTTGATTCTTAGTTGTATATTTTCTGAATGAGACTGATGTCCTCCAATTTATCGTTCATGACAGGTACAAGTTCAAGTTCCAAATACCTTCATACTTTTCTCTTGTTATCAGAAGGTAATTATGCAATAGTGGTGGAAATTTTTGTCTGGTTTCCTGCATGGTTGGACTTTTGTGGGAGTTGAAGATGCCTCTTTTGACTACTTGTGTTGTTGAGATTAACAACTGTGTGTATTCTCTACATGATTTATTTCTTCCAGCCTTGCTGTATTGGAGGGAATTGCAATTGGCCTCAACCCAGATTATAAAGTTTTGGGCAGCACTTACCCATGGATTGCCAGAAAAGTTTTATCTGACAGCTCACCCAAGCTGAAGTCCTCTCTGCAGGCTCTTCTTTACGAGGTAACTATGTAAGTGTTGTCCTGGGAAATAGATATAGGAAGGTGCTAGTATGTATGGTGTGAGAGGACAATCCTAATGCCAACAATCCATTCTTGCAGAATGGTTCTTTTCGGGTTGATCGTCTGGAATCTCTTCTAACTGAGGTAAGCACTTTTCCCTCTTCTTCCTCAGCTTCCTTTCTGTTTTGTAAGAGGATTTTTGCACTAATCCTGAGTCTCTTGCATTACCTTCCTTTTCCACTTGTAGAGGAGTAACATCTTGCAACTGTATGATAATTTAGGAGGCAATCAGTCATAATTTAGGGACTACTGTTGAAATTGCAGTAATTGGTGTTATTAATTCTGAAACTGGTTGCCGGTCGAAAAATATATATGCATATATATTTATTTATTCTGAAACTGGTTCTTTTCTCAATCTTTAATAGTTCATATCTTGTATTTTCTTGTTTCACAGTCTCTTCGTGCCCGAACAGATAAGGCCTTAATGAGAAGGCAGGTAGAAGGAAATGATTCTAGAATGGTTATCAAGCAAATTCTCTCTTTCACATTAACTGAAAAGGTATAATCCTGCGTTTACCATCGCATATTCTCTGTCTTTGGCCTGAAGAGCATTTATTCTCCTCTAACTGGTTTATTTGATCAATTTAGCAGGGTAGTTTTGTTAGAGAAATACTACTTGAAGAATTCTCTAAGGTTAGTTTCTAAGTCACCCGTTTCCCTTTTTCCTGTCATGTTGAAAAGATGAGCAAGATGATGTTTCAGTTCAACTTAATTTACTGACCGTAAGTGTTCGTGGAAACGTTGTGAGTCTATGACACTCAACTCCTCATCCAAAATTCCTAGGTTCTGCATCTAAATCAAAATTGTAATATCTTTTCTTGGAGCAGACAAGTAGAAGACAGTGCTTGAACTTTTTAGGGTATGAAATTTACAAGATTTAGGTGATCCTGGGTCCCATTGTTGGCACGAGGCTTGGAGACTCAATGCCTAGAGTATGACATCTATTGGAGTTTGGGATTAGCTTTTTAGAAACAGAATTGCTTTAGTCGCATAATGGTTTTTTGTCCTATGGAAGGCTTCTGGGGAGAGTGGCCGAGCTCTGTTTTGACACACTGTTTTTGTCTTTTCAGTTTCTTTTTCTTTTTCTTTTTTTTTTTGGTCTCTCTTTTCAGATTCTGAAATCTCACCTTCAAGAGCTTTCCTTCATCCTTTCTTTAGACACAGGTTTTCTCCATTGAACTTTTTTGTGGTTGTAGCCAAACTGTTAACCATGTTAAATAATTCTGTTTTTTGTCGTACTCACATTTTCTATATCTCACATGCTTAAATCATTTCTTTTAACTTTTTTTCATCCTCATTCATCAGGATAGAAGTTTAAAAAACAAGCTCTTCATTCACATAAATTCTTAGCTTATCAAGTTCACTGAATGTGGCCAATGCTGTTGCTGTCTCTTCATTCTAATTAAAAAACAAGCTGTTCCCTATCAAGTACATCCGTTGGTGTAATTCTATATAGATCATTGAAAAATTTGTCTCCATCAAATTGATCAGTAATATGTAACTTTTATGAATCTACCACGCACTTTCGACTTGTATCAGGGAAGGAGATCAGAAAGTTTGCAAGGGCTCGTCTCTTACATTGTGTATGTACATATTGCATTCACGTGCACCTCATAAACAAACACATTCAATATGTGCATTGATTTGCTTGTAAGATATAGAAAAGGGAGATTTGAATGAGAAGGGCATATTACCCTTTAACTGGCCCTGCAAAAGATATAGCTACACTTCTCTCATAACTTTATCTTCTGTTCTTCAAGAGATCGTCCTGTCATGAGAAGCATAAAAGGCTACTGCTTTATTGCATTGCTTCTCCCCTTCTTAGTTTAGGGAAAATTCCAAAAAAGGGTCTAAAGTGCCGTCATTTTTTCAAATAAGACCCTGAAGTGGACCTTGTTTTACATAAGGGCCTGAAGTGCTTAAATTGTTTCAAAGAATGACTTCGCCGGAGGGCATCTTCGTCCTTTACTTTTTTGAATTATTTTTCTTGTTATATTTTTATTTTTGCCTTTTCTTTTTTTTTTTTCTTTTTCTTTTTTCTCCCCCCCCCCCCCCCGGGGGGGGGGGGGGGGGTGGAGAAAAAAAAAAAAGAGAGGAAAAGGCAAAAAGAAAAACAGAAAAAAAAAATATTCAAAAAAGTAGAGGAAAAAAATTCCTTTCAGCTAGGCCCTTCTTTGAAACAATTTGAGCACTTTAGGCCCTTTTTTGAAAATTTCGCCTTAGTTTATATCCGGAAATGGCTGGATGAATTGCAGTTACCTTTCAGCAGCATGCCTCTTTGGGAACTGGGAAATGGATGTTCCTTATTCAACTAATAATGATGATGATCGTGATGAATAGACAGATTTACTTGATAGCATGTAATAGTGAATCAAATGTGACACTGCCTAATGTACTACTGGTTGAGCGCAGGGCGTGGATGCACTTGGTCTAGCTACGGTTGATTCTTTAACTTCTGCAGCAGTATCATACATACCATTTGGGACATCATGTTCCTTCTCCGCTTTGACTGATGAAGACATAACAAATTTGAATACATTACGCCGTCTTTTGCGGTTGTTGTCGGGCTTTCCAAGTAATGAAAGCTTGAGTCAGGTAAATTCTTGCACGTTCTATACTGGGATTGACAGTGAAATTCGATGATTTTTAGTGTGCAGAGAAGTGTCCCTTATCTCATTGGTCAGCAACTAAATATTGACAAGCATTACACCTTCATCTCTTTGTTAGCAACTAAACATTGACAGGCATTTCATGTGTCCTACATAATATCTAATTTTTGCTGCAGTCATGTTGGAATTTAAAAGGTTCAGGATACTCTTTTATGTGCATAAAATTTGACAAGAACGTCATCTGAACCTTGTATTTGAATTCCTACCAGTATTTTCTTTTTCTCTTTTTACTGTTGGTCAAACAAAATAGGACCTTTCTTGCTCAATGGGTTTTCATCTTGTAGGGGCATAATGGAGAATCCAGAACCGAGGTTGAAAAGAGATACTTGGAGGAAGCATCATTAGCACTGGATCAGATTTCTTCTTTGCAAGAAATTCTCCCCCTCCTTTCTGTTATTTCTGAGGTGAGAAATGGGCATTTGGAACAGACATATGCTTATGTAACTACATGTGGTCCCCTATTTGAAATTGCCTATTATTAGTTCGCAATCACCCATTCAGATTAGGGTTAAGGAAACATTAATTTGGGCTTCTGCCTTGATACTCTTGGAAAATCAAACAAGCACTTCTCTTCCCCTTTGGGACTGGGAGAGTCGTTTGCTTTTTCATGACAAGCATTGCATTAATTGCCTAATAGCTAGTCATATCCGTACAGGCATCAGAGGTAAGATATAGAAAAACCATTTGTTTAGGAAAAGCATGTTGTATGAAAGTACAGGTTACTTTCGTGCAGAATAGTGGTGGATTTTGGAGAAATAGAAAAATTTCCAAACGTCCATTTATTTTACATCTTATGTTTGTTATATTTTACTGTCAGCAATAGTTGGTGATTTGCTCATAAAAGTCAGATCAAATTTCTGCTATTATTACTGATTTAATCTTGCACCATCATCCAAGTAATCGAGGCTATAGATTCTTCTTTTTCGTTCTCTTTGGATAGTTAAGCTATACAGTCTTTGTATTGGTTGTTGATGGAGAGTACATGGTCCATATGCTGTCACAAACAGTCATGGGTTTCTGTGCCTCCTTCATTTTCAATGTAAGAATACACCGTATCACAAGCCAATTAATTTGAAAGACAAGATGCCAAGGCTGTCTTGTGGGGATGCATTTGTTCATGCGTCACATAATGCAGACATTTCAGAGTGCATATTTTTCTCATATAAATCTCATCTTTACCAAATGGCGCATGGTAAACAGCTTTTGATTATTTTGGCAGTGAACAAGTGAAGGGCAAAATGCCTCTGTTCCTGCTTACCGTTTTATTGAACTTAGGATGCATCTTTGTGCACATACGGAGCTTTAATGTGCTTACCCGCTGCTACATGTGAAAAATGTTGACAGCTCCCTCCAGAAGCGCAACAGCAGTTAGTGAGTCTACCGAGCAATTTGGCAGGGAGATTATTGTCACGGGGTATTGCAAGGACCATACGCAGGATCTTCCTATGATACGAGCAAATAATTTTTGGCAAGAGGTAGCCACTGTTGAAATGCCCATCTCCATTGGTTCTGTTTGCGGGTGTTTCAATATACCAAAATAGTAATACTTCCGATTAGAATGGCAGATCAGTAAGTCGAGAATGATTGGAATAATTAGAATACCAGCACAACCCCTCCTTTGCAATTGAGAAATCACAGTTAAACCATTTCATTGTATGGTTACTCTCTCTCTCTCTCTCTCTCTCTCTCTCTCTCATGGTATCTGTCTGTTGTCAACCTCATCATACAATTTCTTGTTTTGTGCGGAAGTTGATGCTTGCAGTCGATGAAAACGTCGCCTATTTGACTTTTGATCGCCAAACAAATAATGCACTAATTCTTTTTTTTTTTTAAGGTGAAATAGGTACTTCTCTTTCAATTTATGTTAATGGTCATGGACAGCCTATAGCATGCACTGTACAGGTTGAGCTAGCATGGGGAAGTAATCGAATCTTACGTATGTCAGATACCATGAGGAGTTGGAAGGACTTCAGTGGGTCGAACATTGATCAAATTCATAGTATGTTGGCTCCCGATATCTCCCCCCAAAAGATATTTAACATTCGTGCGTTGACTTTTTCTTAATCGACGAACAAGAAAGCCTTTGGCAAATGTGACTTAGCTAATTCAAATGCAAGGATGAAGAGGACCGCATAAATCTGGCAAAGCAAAACTAAAGTACAAATATTCTGACTAGATTCGTCTTCCTCATTAAAATGGGACTGCATTTTCCTTTGCGAATGGTTTGATGGTCGAGAAATCATGAAAATTATGCAGAGTCCTAAATTTGTTACACTTTGACCAATTTAATCATTAATCTTTGAATTTTGCCAAAATTGAGTTCTAAATATTTTCATATTTTGTCAATTGAGTCCAGTCGGATAATTTAGCACAAATTACTAACGTGAACGTTGGCCGTCCTACGCGGCATGGTCATGCATAGTGAGAAACCTTTATAATTTACTGGAAAATTTTGAATTTTTTTATTTTATTTTTTATCTTTCCTTTTTTTCCCTTTTTTTTTGACATGGTCAGCCCAAGCTTGTGACCAGCGAGGATTGGCCAGCGACCATCACTAGACCATATCAAAAAGAAAAGGAAAAGAAAAAAATATAAAAAGTTTCTAAAATAATTATAAAACTATCGTCCACGTCTGTCATTTGACGTGGCACTATTGGCATCTACGTCAGTAATATTTGGCTAAAATTGGCTCCATAGACTCAATTGAAAAAATTGAAAAGTTTGTGAATAAATTGGTCAAGACACGAAGTTTTTCCCTTCATAAATCATAGTCTCGTTTAACAGAAGTAGTTATTCCTCCCTTCTAAGGTATATCCCTTAAATAATCGAATCCAAAAGACCATATTCACTCTCCATAACAGAAAAAACAATGTTTCGTGAGTAATTTGCGAAAAATCAACCGCCCTCTCGTCGACTCAGGCAATTGTTACTCGATCTCAAATTCTCAAGTACGAACAGAAGATACAAGCTGTACACTTGCACGAATTTGATTATTTGGACCTGAAAATTTAGTTCTAGCACTGGAGAAATGCTAGGCTTCTGCTAAGTTGGAAAATGCATTTTGTTAAAAGAGTACCCCAAAGTTCTTGTTGCCCATACAAATAAGATATTGAGTACCCACGTAATTTGCACAATCACTACTTTGAAAATCACCTATTTCCCTGTAAATTTGTTGGAAGTGCCGTGGAGACACTAAATAACAACACTTTAGAAAGTACTTAAATCCTGTGCCCAAAAGACAATTCCTTAAACTGCTGCAACCAGGTTAGCAGTTTTTGATAGAAACATATTTTTTTCTTATGTAGGAAGAATTTCTTCGCAAAATTTAGCCAATAATAGCTGTTCAATATCAGAGGTAATTTTTGTGCAAACCTCTGATTTTTACGATCTCCTTAGCAGGGGGTACAAAAATGCAACTCCATGGTATCACCCATCTTTCGATCTACACCTCTGTTTTCAGTTCAACATCCGTGCAACAAATAGAAGTTGAAAAACATATCTTCTGCTGAGTCCACAATCCGGGACCATTTGTTTTAAGAAACATTGTGCCAGTATAGCCCTACTAATGTTCGTAATTGAGTAGACAAATTGCCAAGCAGTAAAGCGACACTAATTGCTAAGTATGGATCATGGACATACTTTACCTATATATTCTGCGCAACCCTAATAGACAGAACTTCTCTTAATATCAGTCAAACTAGGGAGCAGAGAGTGGTAAGATAGAGTCCAAAAACGGAAAAGCAGTGTAAGATGCTAAAAAACATGACCCCCATATATGATTTATCAAGGAAACAATCGCCTGGATATGTTGTTGCCTTGAAGAAATTTCTCTATTTGTACAAGCGCCTGCCAACAGTTAAGATCGGCATTAAAAACTGCTTTCCATAGCCAGCTCTTCATAGATGAAAAGACAATTAAAAGATGAGAATGTTGTATGATGAATGATCCAGTCAAGAAGGTGACTTTTTCGAATTCTGCTTCGTTGCCAGTGAAAGCAATGTGGTAATTAAGACAATCTCTCTATCATCACATGGTCAGACCAGGAGACTTTGTATTTTCTGAAACCCTGCTGTTGCACCCGCTAAAGCCTTGCTAAAGCTAGTGAAGGACTATTGAAGACAGCCTCCCTAGTTTTGTCTTTGTCAGCATCACACAAATTGGTACTATCAGAGCAGTCAACAATTAATTTGGGTGGTGAACATTGAAAAAGCATGCATTTCAATTTCCACAATAACATTTGAAAACCTTCTCATTGTATCCACATCGATGTGACCAGATGGATTACAATTGACTTCATGCAACCAACAGTATACCTTAGAAGAATGTTGTTCAAAATAATTGGCAGGTGCTCTAGAAATGAGAACATTTTAAAAACCAGCAACGTTAAGGTTAAACTGGATAAACCTTTCAGGAGCAACCCTTCAGCAATTTTTCTTTATTCAGACTCACCCTAGTTGGAATGCACATGAGAAGATACAGAGATTAAACCAAGACAAGAAGAAAGCAAGGCATTCTGAGACAAGGGTTTTGTTGGCACATTCGAAGCAAATGCTTGTAGCTCACGTTCTCTTCCCCTTTCAAATCACCCACCAGAGAGTAAACTAAAGGTCCACCGAAAGATCAGACATCTTATATAGACATAAACGCACGAATATCTTTGCAAGTGTGAAAACAACACGAGGAATAACCAGGCCATACCTCAATTGCTATAGCTGTTGGTGTGACATCAAGAACATCTTCAACACCCAGGTTAGCAGCAGATCTGAGAAGGACATTTCCTCCAAAATTATGTATCATTTATGCTCAAAAGATTACCAAAAGTTTCCTCAAGCTTAAATTTCGCAGTTTGAGATGCGAACTTAAGAAAACACAACAGATTCGTTTAACAAGCTTCAATTCGTGGCTTAACCTCATTTCACAACCTAATGAGTGTTGTGGCACTAGCAAATGCAAAATGGAGCATTTTACCAGTGTGGAGACAATTGAAAATTTCAAAATGACAAAGTGTAAAGTATTTCTGCTCGATGACCTAGAAAGCGGATTCTCAGTGCAGTTCCCTACAGTAAACGATACCAAGAACAGAACAATGAAACCATTTTCCTCAAAAGAGTGGCCTATTGTGTGTATATGTCAACCAAGACATATCCGCTATAAGGAAAATATGAATGCCCATTAAATGACGTACCTAGAATGGAAACTGTGACATCAGCACTGGCATATGATTCAGCTCTCTTTTTGAGAGAGTGAAAAGTCCAACGAAAGCCTGAAGAGACATGTGTGAGGGAATCTTAGGATTAACTCGAGAATGATAAATTAAATGAGAACCAGAAAAAGTTAAGAGAGCATATGCAGTAGATTTCAGATTAAGGAAGACAACACCAGCAAGATTAAGAACCACCTGTGTGTATGGATCGCCTGATTCAAAGTGCAAAAGGGGGCGAGAATCAGTGCCTACAGCAGCAATTCTCCTAGCCAGGGCATCCAAGGGTACATTCAAGAAGACACTGACTCCCTGCCTGATATATTTCCTACAGTAGGGTGGACAAGCTCGTGTCGTGATCCATTCAAATGCAAATGGTACAACCATAGATAGTAAAAGATTTAGTTTCACTCTCATTGAGGAGACACAAGTACCAGTTGACAGGCCGAACAACTGCACCACCACCAGTTTGCAACAACTTGCTGGGGCATGAAAGACAATTTCCGTAATGCATCACTCTGGAAGACAAGATAATAATCACTCTGTCATTAATAAAATCAAAGGGACTGTTAATGTAACTAACTGCAATCGGATTACTAAAATTTGAGGAATTTTAACGGGACTACTGCCGAGTATTGTAAAGGTTTAAGCTATGAGATAAAGCTGTGGTTAAATGTATAAATTTCTAACACTCCCTCTCACAAGTAGGTTGGACTTTGACCTAAGACTAAAGTGTGGAAATATCAAATTAGGGAGGCAAATAAAAGTCCTAGCAAGATTTGAACTTAGGATATTCTGCTCTCATACCACGTAAAAATGTGTGGGATCCTTGTCAACTATTCTAAAGACTTAAACTATTAGATGAATGTGTTGTTTATCAGTTATATATTTCAAACAATAACAAAGGGACTAAATCACTTAGCTCAGGAGTCATGCAGCAGTTTTGTGATAACTTCGGATTGAATCCTCCCCTCACCTTGGCAGCGATATAGACATTTAGGCAAGAAAAACACTGTCCATTCTTATGTAGCCCATTTGTGGAATGAGAACAAATAAGACCATTACACTACAAGTATGTTGACAATAAGATTTACAACTACAATGTCTATGAAGAAGCCACAAATTCCTTTTACGCTTCTCATAATATATGATAATGGTTTACCTAACTTGTAACCAGCATCTCAAAGTACTCCCAAAGTTTGTTGATGCGACACACATGCCCTCCACCAATCAAGTTAAACTCGCCAGAACAACATTCATATTAATGAAAAAAACTCATCAACCGCAACCACTATCTCTCAATTCGTATTATACAATTCCATACTAGTCTTGCTGGAAATTTAAGATTCCAGCATCTAACCTAAAACTTCCCTTCACACCTCGAGCTGTCCACTTAAAAGACTTGACTAGAAAGATTCAACATTAACATTAATTTTCTCCAGCAAAAACCAGTCTTAGCTGGAGCTTTGAAACCCAACACCGCAACAAGACAGTGCAAAATCAGCACATGATTACACGATTTCATATATTCATACGATATGAAGAACAGTGAGGAGGTCAATACCAGCCAAAAGGACAGCATCGTGTGATCTCACTAAGGATTTGCAGGGATCTACGGACAGTAAAACAGAGATGAATAGATATTAGGTCATAACCTTCCTTTCCTTTAGTTCTTCTCCATTGCTAATAGTTATTTTGCTTTACTTGTTCGCTTTCCTTTTATTTTTTAAAAAAACCAGCGGACACTCTTTCTCTTCCCTCATAATATGACACCTATTTTCCTGTGAGAAAATCTTAACATGACGGTTGTACATCATGCTTTTGCAAAACTACGACTCTAAATGCCATTTCCCATAGTTAGAGGGCAAAGGCGAAATCTCCCGTTTAAAAAGAACCATTTTTCGTGATGCCAGAACATGTAATGAATCACTTTCCACATCTGATATAGCCTAATCCTAACAAGCAAGCGAAACGGTAAAATGCTAACTGATTAGCAAAGCATGTAGAGAACCCCATGACCACACACATTTACGCATGCTAACTGATTAGCAAAGCATGTAGAGAACCCCATGACCACCACATTTACGCATTTCCAAGGTAAACAGATTGTGATCGAGCTAAGAATTAGTCAAAATGATAAAAGACCAAGCACAGAAGTCAACTTAAGTACTCTACAATCAACTTGATGGAAAATATAAGGTGAGATCCCAATTAAGATGCAGAAAAGAATGTCAATGAGGTACTATGTTAACCAGAAAATATAGATGGAAACCTAGTGATTCATATTTAAAATAAAATCACAGGAAACAATTATCCAAAAACATGGATTTCAATATAGACTTACTGCGTCACACCTGAAATAATAATTCAAAGGACATTGAGCTACCAAGGAGTTAAAGTAAGCTAAAGATCGCAGACGTGCTTAAGCTAATTACAACACTTTTGATTGGATTGAGGCATAAAGTTATGAACTAGAAAGAAGCAACAAGATAATCTGACACACCTCATAATCTCTGAAGATACACTCCCCACGCTGTTTAAAGATTTGAGTGACCAGAATCTTGGCCAATAGCCTTCTCCACGTATTTGTCGCTGTATTGCCACAAGGAGAAGAATTGATGAACAATAAGAGGAACTGTAAGTGAGAATCTCGAGAGCATGAGTGTTGAACAGTAAAATCAGTTGTATGCACCACGTCCAAGAGCTAGGTGAATGACATGCCCAAGAAAACTTGGAGAATAACTGTACACAAAGATCAGTGCCAACACCCACAACTAGTTTGTGGTCTCAGCAAATGGTGTCATCTAAGTGATGTTATAATACATAAGATGACAGAAAAAAGAGAAGGTTAATCACAAAATCAGAGTGGGAATAACTGTAACTTTTCACTGTATGCATCTGGCTGCTTTTGATTCCCATTTCTTCATACGGAAGTTGCATCCTTATCTCCTAACAAATACTGAGAAAAATCTAAAAGGATACACTTCCGACTAGAAAATAACCAACATGAGGGACAACATATTACAAAGAGCAGACTTCCAGCATCAATTGTGTAATAATGCCTTTCCTAGTATTATGTCAAATAATCAAAACTGTCAATGTTCCTAGCACAAGATAAAGTAAGCACTCTGACCTGTCCAACAAAAGTATAGCCTAGCGCTTCAGACAAAATCTTCCAACCGTTGTCTTCCGGAGCCCATCATCCCCTACAGCTCATTCTTATAGTGCACAGGTGGATTTGTTTATCACTCACAAAATAAACAAGCTATTCCCATCTTATAGAGAATTTAAGCTAGAGAACAAACCGACAGAGGAACTTGGAGCGGCCATCTACGCACGAGCTCACTTCTTTGGGCTATTCGTCTTGTCAAATTACATTAGAGCACCCTACTTGGTACAGGCAACTCTTGACTTCGTCATGGATTACTTCAGAAATTGTGTGTTGCAACACAGTTACATCATGATAATGTCATTGTCGGAACATTTGCCGATCTGCCACTCTGTACTTTAACTCGTGAGTGTACTAAATAAGTATGCGTGATAGCCTTGAGTAACTAGCCAATTTTCCATTGGAAGAAGCGCGCGAATATGATATCCTGCTTCCAAAGCCAGGACTACTAGAAAAGGTTGAAGAAGGAACGATAAGGTTGCACATTGAAATTGGGGGGTCGGTACCTTCCCCATTGATAAACAAAAGAGTTATGCAGAAGATATCTCTGACTAGGAAAATAATCATTTACCACTCTCATAGGCTTGAGTGATTTTCAATGCGGCATTGCATAATAGCCACTTTGCTTGTCGACCAGTGATCTAAACACGAATAAACGATCTCTATGCCATTAGGCAATGTAAAAGAATCACTTTTCAGATGGACCAAGATGTTTCTATATATCGCGGATGTAGAGATGTATTTATTTATATCAGTTGTTTTAATGATTCGATATCCCTTTGCAATTTCCTTCACCTTAAAGCAGTTGGGAAAAATGAATAATCCACGAAGGAAAAGTTAGATGGATGTCCACTTCACCAGCAGTCTTTTTCTTGTGTTTTTTTTTTTTCCAAAGGACCAGTAAACTATGGGTTCAGATAGGTCTAGACAACTGCCGTGGCACAGGGTGTATAGGAGTCTCAAGTTACTAGATCAGCAAACACATCACAGATACTTGGAAACCTTCCAGAGAGTATCAATGTGGAGGTTTGGCGTGTTCGATCTTCAGAGTCAGAGAGAAAAAAGAACAGGGTGTTTATGGTGCTTGACCTTAGGCTGCGCGACATGTTAGCCATAATGACTGGATGTTCAATCAAATTACAACAAGGACGAGCTTCTTCCTCCCATACAAACGAAAGAGGGAAATCCTTGAACAATGCACCATGACAAAGAGGCACATGCAGCAGCGTGCCACGCCACAGCCCAAGAAATGCACACAAGAGAAGGTCCAAGCTCCCACCTGCGAACGACTGACAAGTTGGTATAGACCCACAGTGAGGCTCCCTCTGCCTAGAAACCCGAGTTTCCTTCGCGAGTCGCGGCGGTCACGAGGCGGAGATTACTCCGGCGCGACGGCAAGTCGTTACTTGCCTCCATTTCCATTCGAACATACATGCAGAGGGAACTGCAGAGCCGGTCCACAAGCGGCTGCCTCCATTTCTTTATGCCGGCGTTGGGATTGACCAACAAAAACAATCTTACATACACCTTCTCCGCAGAAATAATAAGTAGCACGAGTTGACCTCCACGACAGAAACCTCTAGAACGCGATCATACAGAGCTCAAAACAAGCCGAGACGGCATACAGAGCAGGTCACCTTCCAGTCGAAGCCATAAAAACAGAGGACACCAATCCAGAACAGACCCCTTATCGTACCAATGTTGACTTTGCCCGTCTACGAACACAACAGTACAGCTGTAACAGTTGTCTCAAACTAGAAGAACTCACTGAACGACGGGACCGGGAGAAAAGGGCTCTGCGACCCAAAGCCGCGAAAAGAGGCCTATTTCGCTAGCATCAGCGGAAAGGGTCCGGGCCCCCCCTAAATAATGAGCATCAAACTCTCCCAGAGCATCACATCACATCACACGCATTTCTAGAGAGAGAAGAGGAGAGCGTGGCGTGCGGAAGGAGGAGGTGGGAGGCAGGTGGTGCGCATGATAGCCGTGGGAGACAGATGAGGGAGAGGGAGAGAGTGAGTGTTTGAGCACCTGATTCGATGGAAGAGCGAGACAGGAGAGAACTGGAGAGAGTGGGGGGTTGGGGAATGGCCGTTTGTTTCGAGGGGAGAAATTCTATTTATTGTATTCTTCAAAGTAGACGCGCTCACGTGGAGTATCGCGGCGTCAGAGAACGCGTCTTCATCGTTCTCTGGTCTCGCGTGACGATCAATTTTCTGCTTCCTCAACAACAAAACCACACCAAAACCCACCCCCCCCGCCAAAACAAAAAAACAATATATGTTAGGCTAAATACTTCTGCTCTAAAAATTAAGCTTTTCACTGAAAGTTGAATTCTTTAACTTGCTTCTGATTTTAGATTTTGGAGAGAAATAATTTTTATTTTACTTTTTTCAAAATGACTTCAAAACTACTTCCCAAGCAAAAAATAATAATAATAATAACACTTTAGAAGTAAAATACTGAAGTTGCGTAGCAAAATTGATTCGCTTCATAAAAGTTGCGTTAATAAACAGTTTTTGTCTTCAGGAGAGTGCTTCTGAAGCATATAAAATTCCGCGCGAAAGTATGTCATGCGCGCCCTATGGCGATTGACAAAATCATCCGAGCCTTTCATCAATTAAAGAAGAATTGGCTACGAAATATTTGGATATCAATTTCATTGATCTCATAAGTATCGTGCCCAATGACATCCATCGAATCACTGACAATCACCATGAGCATTTCCATCAATTAAAGAAGAATTGACTTACGATTTTCTTGTTTTAAGTCAGGTGGAAAATTGTCCAAAAAGTCATAAACCTATTGCATTTTGATGAGTGCAGCCGTATATCCCTTCAATTGTATCAATTGAGTCCTAAACCTTTTTCACTTTTTATCAATTGAGTTCATTCGGTCAATTTTAATTGAAAAACACTAACATGGCGGTCCAATTAGCACTGACCATCCTATGGGATGTACTGATGCTTTGTTAGTATAGTTCATACTCTCTATCGAAAAGAGAACGTGAGAGTTCTCACTCCCTAGTGAGTGGGCGAGGTAGCGAGGTTATGGGGGCTTTCCAAACAATCAGAGTGTGTTTATATAATTTGGCTCATATTGATTAGTAGTCGAACTTGAGTCTATGAATAATCACTGTTATATATACCATTTTTTGCTTGAAATTAAGTGATGTAAAAGAAAGGTGCAAAATATTAATTATAGTAACATCATCTGCTGAATGTAACCCTAATTTAAGGGTGAATCAGGATAAATATTGTGTATCGATTTCTCTTTCTCTTTCTCGTCTTTATGCTCTATGTCGAATCCTAACATGCCGACATGGATAGTTTTTTAGAAAATTTTGAATTTTTCTTTGTTCTTTTTTTTTCTTTCATATGTGCGGTGGTCAATCTCAAGTTGTGGCCAACCACGGAACCACCGGTGATGGTTGGAGAGGGCTAGTCAAGTGCTGGTGAGGATGGCCTCACCGCAACAAGCAATGAATGACCACAATAGCACTTGCCTAGACGAGGGTCACCCTAGCTTAATCTTGCAAGGTTCGCCTTGACAGCCATAGGCAAGAGTCGACCTTATCTAGGTT
>JAGVVM010022446.1:0-19174 GCA_019149425.1 Psidium friedrichsthalianum | reverse complement strand
GGGCGAAGGCAGGATAAAAGCGAGTGTCGAGCCAAAGTTGCATTGCATACAAAGAGAGCTAAAGATGCTAAGCGTCTCTCCAAGCCCGACTTAGAGAGTAGGAAGAGTGTTGAGGCAAATGAGAATATTAGGTTAACTAATTTTTCAAAAATGCTAGTTATATATATTCTGGGCAGTCCAATTTGATCCCATTTAATTATTGGGATCAGGGACTAAAACGCTCCCCTCAAGGACCAAACCAACCCCGCCAATCTTGTCCAATTTTGCCCACCCTACCTAATTAGGGTTTTTTATGGTGATAAAAATTAGTTTGAGATGCTTTTTCACTACTATATCAGTTTGAGATTTCGTAACTTAACATTTTAATTTTGTTATTCAACATCATATATTAGTTTTTTTGGTCGAACATGTATTATTTTACTTATCGTCAATAGTCTTAATATCATTATATTAATCGCGTTCAATGCATGATTAACGGCTTAATGGTGTCAAATCTTACGAATGTTTTAATAATAAAAAACTTCTCGAGTTTAATAGGACCATAAAGTTTAATAAAAAGTATCTTTTTCTTTCTATTTTGGGGCTATGTCTATGTCCACCATTTAAAAATGGTATATTGGAATGTCTTATTTGCGCAATAATACCATGGTGCGGTTTTGTTTCTTTCAATGGAAATCTGCAGTTTGATGTTTTCCATGCTTGCTCAAGAAACCCTGAGTTTTCCTTTCCCTCTTCGGGAAGCCAATTTCTTATAATTTAAAGGGTAATATCACGGAAAACCTTAAATTGACACATTTATGATAAATTTACTCTAAATTATTTTTTTGACCATAAAAAACTACAAACTGATACACTTGTGATAAATTCACCACCAACTGATACACTTATAATAAATTTACCCCATGTTACTTTTCGTTAAATTTAACTTCAAATTACTAAGTTAGATGTCACAGAACAGTTCACAGGTATACCAATTTAAGGTTTTTACCCTATGTTTGTCATAAGTTTATCAATTGAGATTTTCCTGATATCAACCTAATTTAAAGAAGGATAAATTTATCACAAGTGTAATAGTTTGGGGTTTTCATGGCAAAAAAAAAATTTTTTTGGCAAATTTGTCACAGGTATATCAGTTTGAGATTTTTCATGGTCAAAGAAATAATTTGAAGTAAATTTGTTACATTGGTATTAATTTGAAGTTTTTCGCGGTATTAACCCTAAGTTAAGCGTGTGGCTGAAACAACACCTTTGTAATAATGAAATAACAGGCCTGGATTTCATAATTTTTTTTTATAAATTTACAAGATAACATTAGTATTTACTAAGTTTTAACTAAGTTTTTGGATTTCGTATTAAAGAAAATCAAAAATTTCTATCACAAATTTGAAGAAGATGTAAAAAAAAAGGAAGAAGTAATCACACCCATGCGGACATCTTTGGCTGCTCATGGATTCATCAGGGTGCGCTTGTTTCGGCATTTTCAAATGGCTTTAGGGCTCTAAAATCCCTTCAGCAAATAAAATTAGCATTTGATTATTTGTTTTGAAAACTATGAGGAAATACAGTTGTTTTTTCTACAGACCTAAGTCCAAAGCAAGTATGGAGGTCTTTTTTTTTTTGGTCGAAAAATGCTGGTAGCATTCTCATTCAAGTGAAAGTTTGAGTAAAACATAACACGAGCTTCAAAATAAAGCAAATCCAAATATGGAGGTACTCTGCAATACTGCATTTCCAGAATGCAAATACAATTTTTTTTCCTTCAAAACTTTGCCCTTGCTTGACCTTCGTAATTCCACAAATGTCCTAAAAACCCTAATTTGCCGACAAGCTTTGCGATCGCTGGCAACAAGATTAAGCTGTCGCCAGCCTCGCCTGAGGTGGCGCGACCTTAGATGAGGCTAACTGGCTTCTAAATCTGGCCGAGGACGACTTTATATCGTCGACAAATAATTTTAAATAAAAATATAGTAAATTCATTTACTAGACGACAGTCCAACTTTGACTTGACTGTTGTCAAAGTTGCTTCCTAACGTGTTTTCAAAAAACAATTTATCAAATACTATTTACATTTCAAAAATCCCTTTACATCAAAAGCCTTTGCATTTTTCCCCCAAAGCCAAACCAAAGGCACCCTCAGTGATTCGTCTAGCTTGACATTTTATACTGGGCTTCTTGCAAGATCCAGAGCGAGGAAAAAGGAAATTGCACTTTAAAGTCTTCCGCTGATTTTTGAAAAAATTAGTAATATCTATAATACAGTACAGCAACTTCTTAAACTTAACACTTGATTATGTCGCCACCCTGTCACGACCCACTCGAGGGTGGACATAGAGATGTCCCTAAAAAGAGATTGATGGTTACTCTTAAGTGGGCGATGGTTCCTCTCGCGAAACATGTTTTCTCCTGGTGTAGAGCGCTCTCTCAAGCCTTACCATCTCAACTCGATTTTTACAACCGATTGCTCATTCAAAATCAGACTAAGGAGTCGCACCAACTCGTGATGGGCGAGTTAGAAATCCGAGTAAAATGCAGGAGCACACCTGCCTCATGCGCATCGGAAATCCTATACGCTTAATAAATCTAAGTCCCTTTCGGATCCTTTTCTCTCGAGAAAAGAATTGCGCGCGATCTTCGTCAATTTTATTATTGCAACTAGAATAGACGACACCTATCAACGTACTGAATAAAGCAATGATAAAAGCAGCAGTAGCTGAACGTGTCAGGTAAGAATTAAACGAGGCGTTGCATCCAACAAAGGGGTCTTCAAAAAATATCCCCAATTCCTAGTCCCCTCTTCATGTTCAAACAAAAGGTTGACGCGGGAACAAAATGACTTACTTATTAACAAGCCACCTCTACCGAGGAGAAGAGAAGCACATCCACTTCAAATCAGGTCGTATACCGCGATGAAGGGCATCAGAACGCTCCCCATCCAGAGCTTCCCGTCCTTCTCCTCCGCTTCGCTGACTGCTCTCACGACCTTCCCTGGCTATCCTCTAGGACCTGCAAGATCTTGCCCTCTGGGCTGTACTTAACGACCACTCCATGAAGTCGGCCCCCAATGTGAAGGACGAATTGTATTTTTGCCGAAATAGGGAGCTTGAGTAAAATTCCTAAGTTTGGGTAGATTGCGCATAAGTGCGTGTAAAGGGTGCAGGCGACAGTGGACTGCAACCCAGAATTCACCGTCTTTGTTGTCCGGACATTGTCGGGGAACCCCTGGCAGGACAGCAAACACTTCTGAAGGTCCCCGCCTTCTCGCCTTTCAACCAGTACTTCCACAATCTACAAAGATCATCCCCCAGTGAATCTCCACAAACACGCAATTAAGAGGAAAAAAAAACGATTCTTGACTGTGTATATGCCCATTGATTTAAGGTATTAAAGATGATTCTCACGGCCATGGAAACCCTTGCAATGTTTCAGAGATAGCATCAGGAATTTTGGCCAGAGAGGGATCACTTGAAATGTTACTTCACAGTCCATGCTTATCCATAGATTAAGAGCTCATTTGCCAAAATCAACTTACAAGAGAAACATGGTAAACGAACACGTGCTGTATATACAAGTACTTCAGGGGTCTTCTAATGACTAAAATACTCAGAGTTAGAGCATAGTGTCGCAAATTCTTGGCTTGAAAAAAGGGCTCTCTGTCTTGAGAACTCCAATGGTAATGCAGTAACGAAAGTGCTACCTAAAAGGCCTCCGGAAATTTTTTGCAATCTTCTCTACTGGCTTAGGACTACCTTGGTTCACTAATATGTCAGACTAACATGTCATCAAAGCAGTAGAAGCAATAGAATTGGTAAAGGCAGACTCCGTTGGGACTGATTCGACATGAACAGTTATTGAATCAACATGAACCACCTGCCAATGGCACCTTCACAAAAGACAAAGAAATGATCTGTCCTTGCTTAAGGACACGCCATTTGGAATTGGAGATTCCTCTCAAGAACCTGTGGTCTCCTTTGTAACAGGGTTTGTACTTTAAAAGCCTTCCGCCACTTTCAGCAGAAAAAACCAGGTGCAAGAAGTTCCTGCGCAAAATTTATGACATCCAAATTAATAGACTTAACAATCCCATGTAACAAGAATTAATAAAACAACACAAGACACCAGACGAGTAGTAAAAAAAAAAGACCAAGGCAAGATTACTATCCACAGGTGGATCCTCCGAGCTTTATAAAGTATAATCAAGATGGCAGACTATTCCAAATGCCTAATTTGATGAAAAAGCACAAACTCTGATAAAAATGGTCCTAAGGACAAGTTATTTCACTCAATAACGAAATAATACACTAGTGAGATGGTTGAAAAAAACAAATTTATATCTAGGATAGTAACTTGCAGTCAGGAAATACAGCAAGGAGCAAGATTAATGTGACGGTGACAGGAAGTCGAGAGCCTCGCATACCACATTTTGAAAAATTCAAGTCTTTTGCATTTGTTCAAATGGAAGAAATCTTCATGGCCTCGTAGGAATTTGACAGAGCATGCAATCATTTATTTCAGAAATTGCATACTTATCATTAAAATACCTTCTCTGGTATATACTACTGCTATCTGTAAAGTATACATTTCCTTCATCATCAATGTCCAGATCATTGGTAAATCTCAATGGCATTCCTTCAGCTTCAGTTGTGAGAGATTTTGCCAATCCACCTTCAGGTCCCACCTTCATTAGCCCAAAATATGCATCTGCAATGTATAAATCACCTGTTTTTTGTCGAAACGAAGACCAAGAGGCCTGCCGCAGATGTGTTCATTTTTAGATAACTCAGAGGTGATGGTTTTGGATTACATAGTTCTGACCTGAATAAAAAAGAACAGATGAATTTCAAAGACATCCAAGGGAGGAAAGGGAAAACTTACAAGATAAGGAGGAAAAAGAAAGGAACTTTCAGAAATAACTGTTACAGGAAAACTAAAGATGGACATAAATACGAAGGATAAATCAAATCAAATCCATCATCCTGATCAGTGTGGACACAAGCCAGAGCAATCCCAAGCTTAAAGACCAGTGTACGTGCTGAAGCACGAAAATGCAGAAGCTTAGAATTAGAGATGACCCAATCTGCTTTAATGAGAGTTTGCTACCTAATCTTAGACTTTTAAAAGTGATGCTATCCAATGCGCAATACTCAGTCGGTATGGAATACAAAAGTAATTTCGAGAACAATGTGAACTTGAATCACAGGTAATTGTATGTTCATCTTCACGAATTCTGAAGCATGACATTCACTCAAAAAGAACTATTCTTTTCCCGTGAAGCATAAGGTAAAAGATCTCTCTTTCTGAGCAGCAAGCAGAAGCCATAGGCACCCAGACAATCGGATACGCATCAAAAGCCGAACAGTAGCGCAGTCCTAAGCCTAACAACAGCATCACCAGGCATTGTTAACCAAAAAAGATGACAGATTTGAGCACCAAAGAATATCATCTCCACTCCGTCCAGCCTACACCAAGCACTCTCCATTCCACACTAGCCACCATCCACACACACACACACTCTCGTGGTCAAAGAACGACACAATCCCCCAGGGACAATCAATAACGTAAATTCGCGCCAGCCAAACACACACCGGGACAAAGAGCTCTGCCACTCCCTCGCTCACCTATTGGGCGAAGTGTAAGCGAAATCAGACCAGGCCTGGCCATCCCAGAACAGGACGCGCCCGTCGGCGACGCCGGTGTACGGGCCGCGGCCGAGGGGTCGAAGGCGATGCTCTCGGGCCCCTGAACCTGGTTCAGGAACTTGATCTCCGACCTCTGCAGCAGATTCTGGAATCCCTCTCGGTCGGGACCTCGGACCAGGGCGGCATGTCGACCTTGTAGCCTCGAAGTCAGGGAAGCCCGATAAGGCGCTGTGCCGGAACGGGTCGGTGCCGCAGTACAGGGCCACGAGGAGGAATATCCGGCGAACACTCCGGCCGGCGACATGCCATTGGGAGCGGGCACGCCAAGGTGGGGGGGAAGAAGAATACGGTGAAACTTCAATTTGACAGGTTTCACTTGGGATTTTGAAAAGGGAGAATCAAAACAAGAAAACGAAAGAAGCCGAGGTCGTGTGGGCTTCGAGAAGATCGCCAGGCACTTGTCTGTGACGAGCGGTGGTTTACGGTTATAGGTTGGGTCGGAGCAATTCATATCATGACCAGAACATTTCATGGCAGTTGGGTGGGACCCACTGCTTCTCTTATTGTTTTTATTTTTGGTCAGACATATCTTCTCTTTTGTAATGGTATGGTTGCAGGCCCCCTAGGTTCGGGGATAAATGACATCATAAATTTGTCCAAATACTTTGTCGTTGTGCAAACTCTCTCTCTTTTTTTTTTTTTCTTTTACTGTCCTATATTAATTTCTGGCTCTTGCCGAGAGAAGAAAAGTCAAACTCCATATGTACAATGATAGCATCCACACCCTTAATCTTTTACCAGTAGAGCCGCATGCCTATTGACGTTGTTGTGCAACTTGAGTGGTAATGTTTTTTTTTTTTACCTTAAGGAAAAATGGGGATTTTCTTTCAATGATTTCGGTAAATTAATTCACTTTTTTTATTGGCAGTCCAGTGACCTTTATCTTGTATAGGATGATCAATTTTAGAATAGATGATTCCAACTTAACTATAAAAGGGAAAATACCACCAAAAACCCTGAACTTACCCTTTGTGACAAAATTTACCCGAACTGTTTTTTCGTGACATCAAAAACCTGAACTTTACCCTTTGTGACAATTTACCCTGAACTTTTTTTGTGACACCAAAACCCTTAACTTTGCCTATGTTGTGACAGATTACCCTAAACTTTTAAATTTATGATAAATTTACCCTGAACTTTACAATTTGTGACGGATTACCCTGAAACTTTTAAATTTTTATTTAAATTAATTTAAAAATAAGCTGAAATTTTAAAAAAGGGCTAAATTTTTTAAAAAAATTTGCTTTTCCGGCTTCAAAGGCCGGCGACCTCTGCCAAAATAGGGTTGACAGGGGTCGCCAGCCTTGAAGCCGGAGATATATATATTTTATTTTTTAGCCCTTTTTCATTTTTATCTTATTTTAAAAATATTTTAATAATAAAATATTGGGAAAATACCACCAAAAAACCCTAAACTAAATAACAGTTTAGAGTTTTTGGTGTCATTAAAAAAAATTATGGTAATTTGTCATAAAGAGTAAAGTTAGGATTTTGGTTTGTTTTTATTTCCCAATTTTTTATTATTTAAAATAATTTAAAAAAATATAAAATGAAAAAAAAGGGCAAAAATTAAAATAGATATATCTCCGGATTCAAGGCCGACGGACCCCTGTCAGCCCTATTCGGCAAGAGGTCGCCGGCCTTGAAGCCGGAAAAGCCAAATTTTTTTTAAAAAAATTTTAGCCCTTTTTTAAAAATTTCAGCTATTTTTAAAAATTATTTAAATAAAAATTTTAAAGGTTCAGGGTAAATCCGTCGCAAATGGTAAAGTTAAGGGTAAAATTTATCACAAATTTAAAAAATTTTAGGGTAAATCTGTAACAAATTATGCAAAATTAAGGGTTTTTTGTGTCACAAAAAAAAGTTCAGGGTAATTTGTTGCAAAGGGTAAAGTTCAGGGTTTTTAGGTGTCACAAAAAAAGTTCAGGGTAAAATTGTCACAAAGGGTAAAGTTCAGGGTTTTGGTGGTATTGTCCCAATAAAAAACCAACAGCTAGAATCGAGTCTGCAAAATAGGAACTTGCCAAAACCACCCTTTATTCTATGGACCTACTGAGAATTGAACTACCGACTCCCGAATGATTTCATGGAATGGTCCTAACCATTATTACTTATGCTTCGTTCATTATTGCAAAATGCCCTTGAAAAGGAGGATGAGTTCACTTACTTCCTAAGCCTGGTAGACTAATCTACCATTTGTTCATTGGTGACTTCTTAATGCTTGTATGCAATTGGGAAAGTGTATATTCTGAATGATTTTTTGTTGATGTATAGGTATATATACTAAATAAACTTAACAATTATATTGAGATATATCTCAAGTGAGGACCTTAGTGAAATAAGCTTGAAGAATCACAATATGCCTTGCGAAATCTCATAAGTTAGGGAAATAGCTTCAATAAAAAAATATAATAGCTATATTGTGAAAATAGGTCCAATCTGGCTGATTTGGTTGGGTAGCTCCCACTTTGAAATAAAAATCAAACCAGTACCCATTGGTTCTAGAAAATTGGAACTGAAAATCGGATTGGTCCCAGTGAGAATCATCAAAATCATTTGGTTGGTACGGCCCGGCCCGGGTTGAGTGGATCCCCATTTTTGCTAACCCCTAATCTCTTCAGACTATGAAGCTACCCAAGCTCAGCGTCAACATGAGTTTGGCATGGGTTTTATTGTAATTATTTTATTTGAAGATTTCACTCGAATAGATTATCTCTTTCCTTTGTGATGGAGAGCAGATTTAGACATAGATTATTGTATCGCTTGAAATAATATATGTTCATCATTAACGACATTTCATGTTAAGCGATTATTTTAAAAATGTATTTTTAAAATAATCTGTTATTCGCGAAGCAAAGAAAATTCAAATCTTATCTCAATGCGCACGCTCTCTCTCTCTCTCTCTCTCGGATTTTGGTTGCTTCTGCGTCCATCCAAGAATTGTCCCTCAGAGTGGTTACGCATCTTTAGGGCTGCACATTCCGTCATGGCCCAGGCCCAGATTGTCTAACATCGAGTGGCCCAGCATCTTGTAATTAACAATATAACGATCGCCAAGCCCAAATATGAATATGAGAAAGCACCACTTAACAGGGAACGAAATCCATGAGTTATGCGTGTGATAAGTTTGTCTCAATTCCTTTGAAAAGCACCAACTCTAGGCTCAACTTTCTTTTCTGACCGAAAAAAAAAATAAATCCAACTTCTTTGACAAAAAAAAAATTCAAGTTTTGATTTTGGCCCGAACCTTGTACATTGTCTTATAAGCAAATACCCAACTTTATGTCGGGTCTCAATTATGGCCCATACTTTTTTTTTTGTCTTGTTAAAAGAACACTTACTTTAGCTCATGTCCCAATTTTTTCCAATTTTTTAATCCCATGAAAAAAGCCACCAACTTTCAATTGGTACCTAAATCTAGCCCCCGTCGATTTTTGCTGAATACCGTAGATGACACATTGAATCTTGACAAACATTATTGGATGAAAACTTGATGGGGGCTAGCTTTTGGTGTTACTAAAATTTATCTTTTTTAGAAGGAAACAAAAAGTTTGGCCAAAATTGGGATGCGATCTAAAATTGTATTTTTTATGAAGCAAATAAAAATTTGGGTCAAGACTGGGGGCATAACCTAAAGTTTACATTATTTTATCAGACAAAAAAAAATTCAGGCCAAAATTGGGACCGACTAAAGTTGATTCTTTTCAGGGAAGTAGGCCGAAATTTTTATGAGGTATAGGCAAATAAGATTCTAGAAAATTTATAAATTCTTCATACAAGAGCACAACCCGAAAGCAACCTTTAAAGACCGATATCCAGGTCGAGTCGGGATCCTCAACCAAAATTGCTTGTTTAAATTAGACTATCAGATGATTGAGATCTTTCGATTAACATGGTTCTTTCTTGCTAGGGCACTTGAATAATGACATTCAGGTGATCGGCAGGGTCAAAGCAATAACATGAGGAGGAAGAGTGAGTAGAAGGATCCGAGGTTGTTGCCGGAAAGCCCCGTTTTGAATTTCTTCCAACATCCGCTCACACTTCGGGCCTGTTGAATGGATTAAGGCCCGAAGTTGAGTCAGGCCCAATTGGTGAAACGCGGCATCTGATCAGGCCATGATGCGACATCGTTTGATGGTGAACTCAAACCTCTCACGAAAGAGGTATATCATTAACCCTAATTTGGATGCCATCATATAGAACAAAGACGATGATTTCAATCTTATAATTTCTTCCAAATTTATTTCTGATTTATTTTGCAAAAATTGCATCCACGGAGAAATTTGCGAAATGTTTAACTCCACACGATCCATAACATATATTAGCATTCAAATTTTGAATCTTTTCTATCCAACAACGACCTTCCTAAAAGATTTCAAATCTCGAAACACTAGTATTCTTCCTTTTTTTTTTGTGTTTTATAAATTTACCTATCAATAATTTTCTTTTCATTTTTTTATTCAAATAAACATCATAAACAATTTTTGCCTAATTTTTTGGATGTCGAGTTTTGGCATACATGCGATTTTGCTAATAAATATAACAATCCAACTCGACCCAGAAATGTTTAAAGTAATTTTCTTTTTTTGCTGTACTTGTTTTTCCAGCTCCATATGTCACACTTAGATTTTGGAATGGGTAAATTTGTCATATTATTTACAGCTTAAAAGACTCTCTCCGACCCCACATCACACACACACACACACACATACATATATATATAAAGACCGATCATGCAGTTTTTCCCCTTTTTAATGCTCCGTTTGTTTCGTGATAAAGGAATTATCCGAAAAATATTTTCTTAAAATGATCATAATTAGCTTATGAAAATTATTTTCATTTTCAAACAATTCATGGCTTAACATTACGTGAATGATGAATTTTTATTTTATTAATTTATTTTATAAGTGATATGAGAGATCATTTCTAGAAATATGTCTTTCGAATCATTGATTTTTCGCGACACAAATGCACCCTAATTTCATTTCCCACTTTGAAAAGATAAGATTCATTCTGAGGTGCGGTTGCATTTAAAGTACCTGAAAATAAAAGATGGCTTCAGCAATTTTATCTTTCTTGTATTCGGTGGTCAACTAGGAAGATAACTTCAATTCCAAGACATTTAGAGAGGAACCCCCCCCCTTTTTTTTTTTCCTGTTGAAGATTCCTGGGAACCAACCAATTGCGAGTGATAGATGCGATAGAGAGCTCTTATTCAAGTAGGGTTTGACACATTCTTTCCGATTTCAGACCCACGAATTGCAAACGCAAAAGATTATGTTCCTTCCTTCAATGATCACATCCCTTCAATTCTGAAGACTTTAGAACTGGGATATTGGAATCCTAACAATGGAATATATTGTAACGAGAAGGCCCTACTGTATGTCGACGAATTGTTTAGATATTCGCCGAAACATGTGCCTTCCTCTCTATTTCGTTATGTAGACTCCGAACGTGTTTATTGAGATGGACATGTTAGTTGGCCTGCAAATTCCAAACGCAAGATGATATTCTACATGCAATACTTAGGCTCTGATTTTCTTTTTCTTTGCTTGATTGCCTTTTATCGTCGTATCATCATCATCTCCCGATCTGTTTGGGGGTTTGTGTGTGTGAGTAAATTTCTGGGCTATTCGTCCAATTGACAGTCATCGATGAGGATAATCGTGATGTGGCTTCACAGCCTCTCTCAAATTAGGCCCCTCTCCTTTTTCGATCTAGATTTAGGTCACGATTGGGGGTTTTACTCTCCCAAACTAACTCTATAAATAGATTTGAGAGTTCCTTACATGTATTTGATCTGTGGTCTTTCAACATATTGATATTGGTATTTTTGCACGACGATGGTAATGGGACTTGAACCTAGACAAGTACCACAATCCGTCACAAATGGAGTGAGAAATCTCGACATGATCTCAGCTCTGAATCTTGTGATGAGCCGCTGATTGTTTACGGTGACAGATTTATTCTCGAGGGATGAGAGTATGCTTCTAGGTACAGACCGTGCTTTGTTATGTACTTTTCTGGCATTTACTTTGTTTCATAGTGATTTAAGATTTGCTAGGCTTGAAAACATTCTATGTACTTCTGGAGTATTATTCTACTTAATGAATGAAATCTTTCTTTCAAAGATTAAAAAAAAAAATCACCTCGATCCATTAGAACACTATGGAGCCGTCTCGTATAGGTCAAAGGTAAATTAAGCCGCCATCATCAGCTTCGGTCCGTAATCCGAACCGTGCTTAGGGTTTTGTCTTCCGTGCATTGAAGAGAAGAAAAATGTTGGTTGAAATTAGGGTTTTCATCTTGTTGTTTTTTTTTTGTATCGAAAATGTCCGGGCCAGCGTCCGTACGGAACACGCACGAGGTTCATATTGTTGCTTTTTCCCCTCCTATATTGATGAACACGATTGTTGGTAAATCAATTTGCTACTTTCAGCGACATCAGTTGAGACATTGAGAGGGAAATCCGAACGACAGCTAGAAGATAAGGGTGCATAGGAATTTAACATATGATGGCCAGACACTGATTAACCTCGTGCAATTGAAGCCATATGCACCACCAAACATCCCAAATTCACTTTGCCATTTCCAATGTCGGGTCGCTATTTCTCTATTGGATCCGTGGCGTGGTCCATTTCTCTTCCCCGATATGGTTAAAGCTTCTTTGGCCTAGTTCTACATGTGTACCTTACCTGGATCGCGGTACATTTTCGTGAACAACCGACCCAGTGGCCACCTAGGTTTTAGACCCATTTATTTCATTTGATTTCGAAAAATTAGGACTTTGTAACAAAACTATGTATGAAGATATTTTCCTGAAAAACGAAATGTCAAATGGATGTACCAGATCGAGACATTGTGAGCGTGGAATTCGAATGTACTTCATGGGAAGGACGTATAACGGTGTTACATTTTCGACATTTTCAAAAACGTTTTGCATTGCAATATGCCAATTTAATCTTAAACCTTTGGTACCTAGCCTCTCCCTCCCCAGCTCTGGCCTCTGGCCGGTTGTTGATCCGATGACTGACTAGAGAAAGAAGGAGAAGAAAACGAAAATAAAAAGAAAGAAAATAAAAAATGCAAGAAATATTAAAATATTATTAAAAATTATCTATATTAGCACCGACATCCCGTTAATGCCGACTAGCCAAAGCATTGGGTGGTCTTGGGCCTATCTCTTCCCAAAAGTTAGCTCAAAGGTTAAAACTTTCCTTCACACTTATAAACTGACTTTTAGCTCCTTTTACTATCGATGTGGGATAACCCCAACAATCTCCTCCTCACACATCGGATTGTGGATTGGAGGCAGCGACAACCCGTGTCTCTCCGTGTGATTGTTGAGTCCAGACTTATTGTAACTTGGGCTCTGATACCAGATATTAGGATTTGACGCTAATCAAGTTGAAGTAAAACGTAAAATGAGAAAGAGAAATTGAGACATAAGATTTTATTTTGATTCATTCTTAAACTAGAGTTACGTCTAACAGATGATTCCACTATAATTAACACCTCATATCTCTCATTATATCACTCAATTACAAGCAAAAAAGAGTATATATAAGTAGCTATTTATGAGCCCAAACTCAAACTACTAATGAAAAGTTACGAACTTAAATCGTAAAAACTCTCTACTGTCTAGGGCACTGCCCCCTTGAGACCCTTGCCGGATTGACTTACCCAAATCCTTGCGTGCTTTCCTATCGTAGGGGAGTATGAACTACACCCTAACACAAAGTTGGCCAAAATGATTGCATTGACATAAATATAAAAGGTTTATAATTGAATTGGCACAAAAAAATTTATGACTAAATTGACATAATTGCAATAGATTTCTCGATTTGACTTCTTTTTTTGGATAATTTTATCTAATTTTCTTGGCAAACGAAATATCGAATGGATGTACCATATCGAGAAATTATGTGCCTGGGGTGCGTCGAATTCGAATGTACTTCATGTGAAAGGTACACGACAGGGTACATTTTTTTTGGCATTATAGGGACTTGCTTAAATTACTTCGTTAATCCCACATTCCCACACACTTTGACTTCAAAACAGTGAAAAACAATAAAAGTTAGCCGAGAGTCTCAATAAGTTTTCTTGATTCGATAGGAAAATTAAGCCAAGGTGGAACAATTTTTGGCGAATGATCGCAAACTTTTCGAATGTTATCAGGGGAGATATACCGAGTGTTAGCGTGAGCTGGAATCTCCTGATTTGTAGATGTTTTATTTTTCCTCCTGATTTGTACAGAATTCTTTTTTTCTTTCTAATTTGTTGGAGCTTGACTTGTAAAGAAATCCTTTCGATTGTATACATGTATTTGCACATACTTGATGAATATAACAATAAAAAAAAAAAGGAAGAGAGATGATAAGGTGTTTGATCGAGGACGTAGGTAAACTACCGAGCTCCGTTAAATTGCGTGTTCTTTGTATTCTTTACCTGCTTTTTAACACGGAGAACCGATGAAGAAGACGGAGGTAGCAATAGACGGAGAAGCAGCATCGAACTGGAGGGAAATGCATAAATGCGTTATCGGAGTTAGAATCGATCGACAGGCTGCTCAATAAATTCCAGATTGATGTCGACAGATTGCATGCGGGGCATCTTTGATTGATGTTCTTGATCCGATACGTAACATGAGCGATTTACAGCATTTCAACTACTTGTCAACAACCGATTTTCTGTTTTTCCTCAGACGGGGACAATCGGTCAATGGACAAGGTTCTTTTCGATTTGACAACGCCGTACTTTTATTTCTCTTTCATAATTTGAAAAGACAATCGAGGGTGAATTGGGGAAAGAATTATCCTTTCGCAGATCATTTGGTCCATCAATAAACGGCACATTAAAAGAAATACTTTGGATGATTAATTTTACGCAAATTATTTCGAGAGCAAAAAAAGAAAAGAAAAGAAAATTACAGATTTTAATTGCATCGGATTTCTACGGCCCAAGCAAGTTATTTAATTTCGCGTACGGAGAGCTTTCGCTGTCTGAAAAAAGAAGATAAATGATCAAATTAAAAAAAACGAATCAAAGTGTTAATGTATGATCAAGCCTGCGTGGCACCTATGGTTTGAGTTTCGATCCTCTCGAAAAGTGTATTGTTTTGCCAACTTGCCTGGAAAAATCGACTACGATCTAGTACACGCAATACAGGGCCAAATCATCGCGACTTGGATTCTTCCTTACAATTCGTATCTCAAAAGGAATAAACATTATAGCGTCGAATGATTTACGCGATTTTTGTTATCTCTATAATTAATCGAAACTCTTAAGTACAAAGGTATACCACTGCTTTTGTTTCGATCTAGTCCTTACGGAGATATTCAAAAGCGATCCAGTCTGTACTCAACCGATCTATTAAATAATTTGCGAGTGAGCCTGAACTTAATAAATGAAAGCTCTAGGCTAAAAGTAAGAGGTCTACTCACCACTTGATCGGAGACCACAACAACAAGTTAACAATCAGTGAGTAACATCGCATGTCATGAATGAAAAGATCTCTAAATGATACATAAGCGACGTTAAATAAGTTTTGGACCATGTTACGAGTGAGTTTTACTTTTAATTTTGGGCTTTCTATAGAGTTTATGAAAATGATGCTCTGACTTTAATTCGAGCCAAAATACTCGAAACATTTCAAGATATTAAAAGGTCGACACGTGAACCAATATTAATGTATTTTTACAAATTTTCACACTTAAACATTTTATTATCTTCAGCACTTCAATATTAGTAACTTTGCCTTACCCAAAAAAAAAAAAACAGTTTTATTATCTTCAAATTTTGAATGGAAAGACGCGAAAGGGAGTTAGAAGTAGATGGAAAAGTGAAGAAAATCAGGTTCCTTGATTTATTTTTTTACGTCATTCCAAATGTTTCTACATCAAATAACACACAATCTCTTATGATTTCGCAAATATTTCGTTATCGTTTCCTCCCGTACTTTTCAAGGTCGACTACAAGCTTTCTTTCTGACTTGAGCCTTCATTTCTGAATCTCGTTTATTCTGGTTAAAGCATTCGAATCCTTCGTTCCGCGTGACCAAATCATGTCAATCAGCTACTATGTTCTAAACGGTCTCCTAAGTTTAATTTACGGTGAGAACTATGTCATTGATCGACTTAATCAGACGGAAAATCCCTAGGGTTTCGATTTTAATTGTCGATGATTTGTTTGAGTTTCTGATTTAATCCTACTAGGATACTAATCTAGCTATAAGTGTCGATTGTACAAAGATGCTACTCATAATCATTTTCAATGAGTCCCGCCGGAGAATTTCTCTTGAAATCTTGTGAGGGGTTTTCTCCAAAGTTCATAACACATAAACATTCGCTTTTCCTAATGAAAATAATTGAATCGATTGTCTGAAACACGCATTTGCGTCACTCGACGAGCTTATGATGCCTCTATAATCGACACTAAAACAATGCTTAGAATGCATTGCCATTCGCTGATCGCTCAATGATGAGAAATTTAGGCTCTGTTTGTTTTGCGGAAAATGAGTGATTTGACAAGTATTTTTACAAAAAATGATCTTTTGTATCGCTTATAAAATGGAATGAACGAACAAGATTTTCATTGTTCACGAAAATATTTAGACATAAATTGATGTCAATAATGAAGACATCTTTCATTGGGTGATTATTTCAAGCTACATAATCAATTATTTTTTGAAAAATATTTTGCAAATCTCTCATTTTTCATTAAACAAACGGAGTCTTACTAGAAAATTTGAGGAATCAAGCTACTAGAACACATCTTCCATCGTATGTCCTATTGCAATGAGTTCAAGAGGGCAAAACTTTGGGGGAGAGAACATCTCATAGGTCATGCATCTTTTTGAGCGAGTTTTTTTCTTTTTTCTTTTAAAATTTTATTCCGCATAACTTTTCCACAGAACCTCTTGGCAAGCACAAAACTACTAGAAAATAGGAGGAATCATGCTATGAGAACACATATTAAGTTATATGTCCTCTTACGAGGAGTTTGAGAATGCAAAACTTCGTGAGATAATATACCATCACTCAAGCATCTTTTCTGGGCAACCTCTTTTTTTCTTCTTCTTTTTTTTTCTTACTTTTTGATTTAGCAAAACTTTTCGACAAGAATCTCTTGGCAGACACAAATTACTAGAAAACATGAGGAATCGAGCTATTAAAACGCGTCTCCCGTTACATGTCCTGTTGTTAGGAGTTTGAGAGTGCGAAATTTCGCAAAGAATAACTCATCTCTCACGCATCTTATTCAGGCGATATTTACTTTCATTCGGCATGATTTTTCGATATGAATCCCCCGATATAATCGAGGTATCGGAAAATAGGAGGAATCGAGCTGTTACAGCACGTGTTCCGTTGTAAAAGGAGAAAAATAAATTGTGAAGAGATGATGTCACTTCAAAGAAGCCGAAGCCTATTAATTGGAGAGGAAAAACAAAAAAAAGGAAAAGGGCAAAAAAAGGTTAGGGAAATTCTCAAATCCCTAAAACATTCCAAAGGACAGTGGGCAATGGTGTATCGCCCCCCTCGTCCGCTACAGCAAACCCAGATGGATCGTTCTCACCCACTCATTATTCACTCAATCATCTCTCTCTCTCTCTCTCCCCAGAAGAATTTTTTTTTATATTTCAATCCTAGTCCTCCATTTTGACTCAAATCCTTTTTCTAGTCCACCCTTCTTGGAAAAATAGTTCTCCTCATGCTCGCAAATATTTGATCAATAAAAAAAATAATTCTTTTGTGAATTCGGAGAGACATTACTACGTAGTACAACAGTGACGAAGGAATTGAGTAAATGGATTTTTTTCCGACGAATATGAATTGTGATAGATATTACATAATATGGTACGGCAATCAGATATGTATAGTCCGGATATGTTGTACAGAAAAATTGAATATGATATGTATATATATATATATATATATATATACACGCGCGCGTGTGCAAGATGACAAATCTAACGATGTTTTTTTTTTTTTGGCGATGAAGCCGAAATTACCGTTACCATAGATGAATTGGACTAGGGAGACAAAAATTATGAGAGATATCAATTCCAAAAGCCCCACCTTCCTCTCTTCCCCTCCCATCCGGTTTTCTCCCGACCAGACCAGTCCCATCCTCACTCCTCCTTGTAATTTTTGTACACACGCACTCTCTCTCTCTCTCTCTACAAAAGAAAGTATTTTTTTTTTCTTGTTGGTATCCCAAGGGTGGGCTTTAAATAACTGCCATCGATCTGCAGGCATCCAATCTCCATGTGCAATTCATTCCCTTGAAGAAGGAATCTCGTCTCTGATCTTCCCACGGCGGCGACGACTGGCGGCAGCGACGGTCCAACCATCGATCGGAAATGTCACAGGAAATGGCCTCCGAGCCCGTTTGTTACGTTCACTGCAACCTCTGCAACACCATCTTAGCGGTAAATCCGCTCGCTCGCTCACTCACTCCTCCTCCTCCTCCTCCTTTTTCTTCTAACTTCTCCTTCTTCTTCTTCTTCTTCTCTTCTTTCCGTGATTGCGAATGCGAGAAATCAACTGTCTCGAGTTTCAGCAGCTGCATAAACGGCGGAATTCAAAGCTTTGTAGGGTGTTCTAGTTTTAGAACAAAAGTATAACGGATCGAGCTTGATTCTTTCAATGAAGAAACTGAAGACTTCAAGAACCCTTCTTTTCTTTCCTTCCTAAGAGACTGCAAGTTTCAAGCACTTCCCTAAAGAATTTCTAAATGTCATGTAGTTGGACGGAAAATTACAGCGAGACCAGTAGAAAAGAACATGAATACTTTTGTGAATCAGCGAAATTGATCAGTGTCTTAAATCTTGAACACCTCAACCAAGCTCAATCAAGATTTTCTTGCAAGGATCTTGCTCTAGAGTATGATAAGGCACAAGAAACCCATTATTTTTTCAAGAAAAGGAATGTTTTTGTTTTGTTTTTCTTTTTTGCCAAGCAAAGTAAAGAATGGGTTTTCGTTACTAGTAGTGATGTTATAGGTTTAAAGCTAGACTGGACAGGTGTTAGGGTTCTTCATTCTTCTTGATCTGATCAGGTCCATGGCAGTTTGCGTGCAAGAAGTCAACATGAAGCTTTTTTTTTCTGTGATCCCTGAGACTCTTTACAAGGATTTCTTGTCTCAAGCTATTACTCTACTCTAGACCCAACATAAGTTCATGCCTCCTTCCAATTTCCTGAATGGGGAAAAAAAAATCGTCACTCATCATCATGATTGATCGCCCAAGGTCCGCACATCGTCAGCTCTGATCAGTTTGCTTAGTCATAACACATAATTTCATCAAACAGTTTGCTCAAAGTTCTCTCTCTCTCTCTCTCTCTCTCTCTCTCTCTCTATATTGTGAGGTGGGTGCTTCTGTTCACTCATGCTGAGGCCAACTGAGGAAGAAGCATCATGGCACGAGCACTAAAGATATATACACTCCAAAATCTTGACTAGTTTTTACCAAGTTTATT
>JAGVVM010022444.1:0-20825 GCA_019149425.1 Psidium friedrichsthalianum | reverse complement strand
AACTGCAAGTTTCAAGCACTTCCCTAAAGAATTTCTAAATGTCATGTAGTTGGACGGAAAATTACAGCGAGACCAGTAGAAAAGAACATGAATACTTTTGTGAATCAGCGAAATTGATCAGTGTCTTAAATCTTGAACACCTCAACCAGCTCAATCAAGATTTTCTTGCAAGGATCTTGCTCTAGAGTATGATAAGGCACAAGAAACCCATTATTTTTTCAAGAAAAGGAATGTTTTTGTTTTGTTTTTCTTTTTTGCCAAGCAAAGTAAAGAATGGGTTTTCGTTACTAGTAGTGATGTTATAGGTTTAAAGCTAGACTGGACAGGTGTTAGGGTTCTTCATTCTTCTTGATCTGATCAGGTCCATGGCAGTTTGCGTGCAAGAAGTCAACATGAAGCTTTTTTTTTCTGTGATCCCTGAGACTCTTTACAAGGATTTCTTGTCTCAAGCTATTACTCTACTCTAGACCCAACATAAGTTCATGCCTCCTTCCAATTTCCTGAATGGGGAAAAAAAAATCGTCACTCATCATCATGATTGATCGCCCAAGGTCCGCACATCGTCAGCTCTGATCAGTTTGCTTAGTCATAACACATAATTTCATCAAACAGTTTGCTCAAAGTTCTCTCTCTCTCTCTCTCTCTCTCTCTCTCTCTATATTGTGAGGTGGGTGCTTCTGTTCACTCATGCTGAGGCCAACTGAGGAAGAAGCATCATGGCACGAGCACTAAAGATATATACACTCCAAAATCTTCGACTAGTTTTTACCAAGTTTATGTGTTCTTTTTTCTTTTCTTTTTTCCCTTCCTTTTGCAGAGGAAGAGAATTTCATGAACCATACACATTCTCGCTTTCATGATGATAACATTAGCTGTTGTCAAAAATGGGTCTTCTCCTGGCCTTCTTTTGAATGAATGAATCAAAGATCTGGGTGATCCTAGTCACTGCACAAAAGCCTGCAGAAGGGAAGAAGCAGCAACACCCCAACAATTATTTCATTTCTGAAAACACAAAAACAAAAACATTTTCCCCCTTTTTATTTCTTTTTAAGCACTTTAGTCATGGGCCTTGTAGAGTGAATGGCGATAGACTTTATGGTTTTCGGTTCTGGTCACGTCGCTTTCCATTTTGCCCGTCTTTCATGGTTCTTTGTTTTGGGGTTGTCAGAAGGAGCAACCAGAAAAAAAAGAAAAAAAAAGTGAGAGGCGCACTCAAATGTAAAGAAGGATCTGGTGAGAGAGAGAGAGAGAGAGGCCTTAAAACTTGTGAATTCCTTGTGGGTATTTGCCAATGTGAGGCCTGAATGCACCTGATAAGAAGTTGCTTGGTGATATGCTTTTGGTCTTCACTTACAGAAAAAACAAGCGACAAAGTCCCTCTCTCTTTCTCCCTCTCTGTCTTTCTGGGCATTTGCGTATGGGTGTGAGTGCTGTTGTAGGTGGGTGTCTAGCGTTGGATCTTTTCTGGGTGTTACGGGACTTATACTTTGGTTGCTGCTCGAATCATATTTGTCGTATGGTGCTTCTTGCAAAAGCTTCTGATTCAAAGCCTGTTTCCGTCCTCGATCACTCCGAAGATTCCGATGTTGTGTTTCGTAGCTTGTCACGGCTTCCAACTGGTACGTGGAATGACCTAGACACAGCTACAAGTTCTCGAGCGTGGTCATATTCAAGAGCTCATCTTTGAGAAGACTATGGCATTGCTGTCCATCTGTGTGTAGTGAGAGAGAGAGAGAGAGAGAGAGAGAGAGAGAATGTTTGATGAAACGGCGACTGGAAGATGGCACAGGATTCTTAATCTTGCAATTAGTGACGCTGAATTGCTTTCCTTTTGTCATATCTTTGGCCAAAAATGAAACTGTGTTGAATCCCAAAAGACTAAAAGGAAAATGCGTGCAGGTTAGTGTTCCAAGCAGCAGTCTATGCACAATGGTAACGGTGAGGTGTGGGCATTGTGGCAACCTGCTCTCTGTCAACATGGCTGGTTCTCTTCAGTCTCTCCCTCCTCCAGACACCCTCCAGGTAACCATTCTTAATTAACAAATCTATTATCTCCCACTAATCATTCTTCAAAAAAAAAAAAAAACCTCCTTTGAACTTCTTGACGCCTTCGGGTAGATCGGTTTACTATATGATATGGCGGTTTGCGAATAGGTTCTTCGACAAATGGGGCTATTTAGCATCCAACAAAGCTATGATATTTCGGTCGAGTTGCTAAATTCATAGGCCGGTCTTAGCATATCTAGCGTCTGTCTAATCAGAAGCTAATGAACGGCTCATAGATCTTTATACAACGAGAAACCTATGCACCAGTATCCATCATCTCTTCTGGCTAATTCTTTGGAATGATAATCATCTAATCAAGCATACTGGTCCCAATAGATGTCCTTTGTTTTTGGTGTATATATGTATATCTGAGAATACTCGCAGAAACAGCAGCTTAGCTTGGAAAATATGGCAAGGGGAAGCTGCTCGTCTTCTTCCTCCAAACCCAACAACAACACCAGCAACAAGTTCTCTTCCTTTGAGCCCATAGAGCATGAGCCGCCTCGGGTGACTCCCATTCGCCGTGAGCCTCTCTCTCCCCGCTCTCTCTCCATCCCTCTTTTCGTATGTATGTGTATGCAGTACGCATGTATATATATGCGCGATTGTGTATATTGTGTGTTGTATTCATGTGTTTATCGCCCTCTCTCACTGTAATACATCTTGATAAAGCATGAAACCTAGCATTATACAGCTGATGATTATGATAGTGGGAGTCTAGGAAGATGGAGTGGTGTCAGAAAGTGCATGGCTGTAGTAAACTCAAGAAAGTAAGAATCCCATAATGCCCAAATTACTTTTTGATAGAAATCCATTGCATTTTGGAGATGCCATGCTTTTAGAGGGAAGGGTAAAAAAGAAAAGAAAAGAAAGAGATGAATGAATAAAGCCTGTTGTTCCAGCATCCTAATTAATTAAATTGTTCTGGACTTGGTAAGGGTTATTCATGAAACGAGTAAGAAAGAGAGCTGTTCCTAGCGGCCGTAGGAATTCTGATTCCTCTAATACACTCTAGGCTCAACGTTGAAGAGATCCGATGGTGACACCACAATGCATGCATAAAAGAAAAGACCAGTATGGTTTTTCAGCATCAAGGTTGCAGGTCTTGTGTCCTTTTACAATTCAGCCCCATCTCTCTCTCTCTCTCTCTCTCTCTCTCTCTCTCTCTCTCTCTCTCTCTCTCTCTCTCTCTCGTGCATGTGGGGGTTTTTGGCATGACTTTGGCTTTTAGTCTGGTTGATATAAGTAAGTACATTTGGTAGTTCAGTGCCAATAATTTCGCATCCAAGAGAACATGTTGTTGTCCAGTTTTCAAGTTGAAATTTTTCCAAAAGACCGCTTCATTTCCAAAAGACACGACAGAAGATTAAGCAACACTTTGAGAAAGCATGGGCTTGATACGCTTTCGACCATGTTTCCTTTTGGAATGACTAAGATTGCTATATGCTTCTACTTGGAGTTGCAGGAAGTTACTTATCTATCTTGGCATGCATAGATGTCTAGTGAGATGCCAAAAAGAGTTGATAATAATGTGCATGCATGGAGATTCTTATGATTAGTGTTCGAATTCTTGGTGGTGACTAGCAGGGACAGAGCCTGAACGTGTAGTTGATGAAGCAATTTGTGAAGCAGAAGTACCTTGAAATGCACGGTCTTTGTCTCATACTAACATGTTGCAAAGTCATTAACTAGAGACAAATCGAATTATTGCTATACTCAGTAGAAATGAGCAATGACTAAATGAGGCAAGGAATAGACATTTTCTCCTTTTTCCCCCTCTTGGAGAAATACCCTTGAAACTCCAAAACTCGCTGTTTGATATCATGTCAAGGATATGATAAGTATCAAGTTGGCTCTCAAAATGCCTTTAACTTTGCATGAGAAAATTATTGCGGATAAAACTTGAACAAGGAGAATTACACTTGATCTAAAAATTCTCGTGCCCTTTTGACCCTTTGAGATTTAAGCATGCTGGAGAAGCTAAAAGTTACATGAGAAAATAGAGCAAGTGGTGTTTCAAAGGCCTTAATTAATTGTGGTTTTTGATCTGTGTTCATATTGAAAATACCACCAAATGGAGCAAAAAAGATTTTCTACAAGCTGTCTTAATCACCATTAGTGCATTAGTTGGTGAAAACATGGGTAATTACAACTAAGACGTGAAAAAGGATTAAGGTCACTTGTGGATATCTGTTCTCCACAGGCAGTGTTTATTAATCCTTAAACCATTTCCCCATCGTTAAAAAATAAATTTTAAAATTGAATTTTTATATGTATTTTTTATCCATGTTTTGCTTGAGACAGATGTCTTTAACAAGTGTTATAATTGCCTAACAAAAAAAAAAAAACACTAAGACAAGAAGTTATGGATGGTCCTGTTCTTCAATTAACACGATCATATGCTCCCCTTGTTAGAGTCGGTCGCATACATAAACCTTGACTCTTTTTTCTTTATCGAGATTCTCTTTGTTGAAACTGTAATTTGATTGAGTCTAGTAGGATATTAATCCGAGTGATAAACTCCTCCCAACATATGATAGAGTTGTGACTAATTTTAACTTGAGGAATACTACAAATATTCGGGTGTCTTTTAATGCATTAGTGTTAGTGAATGAGAGTTATCAAAGCGAATATGCCTTCACAATTTGTCAACGATGATGCAGCACCGGAGAAAAGGCAACGAGTTCCTTCTGCATATAACAGGTTCATTAAGTAAGTATGATCCCTAACTTATGATTAGTCATTATAAATAGAGGGTTTTGAAGTTGATTGAACGATATCCTTGCATTTTTGTCGTTTCCAATTTTCACCTTTTCAGGGAAGAAATTCAAAGGATTAAAGCCAGTAATCCTGAAATAAGCCACAGGGAAGCCTTTAGTACAGCTGCCAAAAATGTAAGTCGATGCTCGTGATCAATTGGAATATACCTAGTATCCTTAAGTTCAGTTAATAAAGAACATATTTCCTAGTACTTAGGTTGGGAAAAGAGGAAGGCTGATCTTGGCTTTTAGTTGATAAGGGCATTGTACTTCTAGCTATTGCTCTTTCATACTTGTCACATCTTTTTTTCCAGGCAAAATATCTCTAAGTTAGTATTGAATACCTTCTATGGTATAGCGTTATAAGGTGCACACCAAGTAACATGTCCGCAACACGTCAACATTCTGATACGACAGTCCTATATAATCACTCTCTTCTTTTCTGTTTCATGTCAAAACATGTGAATGAATCAATTACAAGGTCCACATATTCATCCATATTGGTTATATCCAACTGCGCACAAAACATTCCACCAAAATAAAAAATAAATAAAAAGGCTGCACAAAACCCTGCTTGTTAAGATGCCTTGAGAAGAAAATTCAGTAAGTAGGAATTAAGAATTTCCAATTGTGAAATTTGTTTTAAAGATGCTTGTTGAGGTGTAAGAAATATAAAAAAAAAAAAGCACTTAAAAGAGTTTTTATAATGGACTTCGAAACTAAGTAACTTTGTTTAAAAAACAATTGTGTATTAGACTCCTTCTATGAAGGAACACGAGGAATGAGTCTTGTTGACATACGACATGGATTTCACTACGATGTTTGATTTGATCCACCAGAATGAGTTAGACAACATGTTCTTTTTAGGGTTGCACAATAAGGAAAAGAGAAATGCCAGACATGTTTACAAGATAAGGCGAGGAGCCGGTCTTTCTGACTATGACTATCTATTTCGACATCCTTAATCCAATGTCTATAAAGAATAGATGATCAAATATCCCAGCATCTACATTGTCATTCAATAAGAAAATTTTAGTGAAAGTACTTATGCTGCTGCCATCACATTGGTATAGATTGGTATCTTAATTGAAGTATACATTTCGGTAGAAGTTGTTAACATGCACTCTACTATTTAATGCTAGGTCTTAGAGAACTAAAAACGGCAGATTGGTTCGTCATAATTGACCTTATATACTTTGATGTTGGTGTATATGTAGTGGGCACATTTTCCTCACATTCACTTTGGGCTAAAGTTGGATGGGAACAAGCAAGGGAAGGTGGACCAAGCAATTGCAGGAGATCATCATGGAACTCACAATTCCCATGGATTCTATTAAAGAACAGTGACGATGAACCCTAATTCGTGTCTACGAGAGAGCTTGTTTTAATTTCTTGATTTGTCGTCTCAAGAAGTCAACGAGGGCTTGATAAAAGCAAGAAGACACCCCCTCAATGAAAACCCTCAGTGATAGTACCATCCAGTATAATTTGTTTTATGTTGCTCTCTCATCTTTTTCAAGGTCTTGCTCATGAATATGAGTATCGATTCTTGTAATTTATTTCGATAAAAAAAATCAGTATCTATGTATTTCGTTTGGGACATAGTACAATAATGTGTCATTTTTCTATCTCTTAGACCTGTCTCCCATGAGAAAACATGTGAAATTTCATACTTCTTATGTATGATAACTTCTGCAGTGGCGGAAGATTGCCCCGTGAAGATGACTACATCATAGCAACGTAATCATGTCAGAATCTCTCTGTCTCTTCTTTCCTCCGTTTGTTCAACGACTATCTCCCCTGTGGTCGCTGCTACCATTAGTGTCACCCCAACCTTCTTCTTGATGCTCCCAACTTCTTCACACCTTTGCTGCCAAGTTGCTATTGACCTCAAGAGCATACAGTGTTGTCAACCGGTCAGGATGATGGATAGCAAATCTGACCGAGATGAGCTAAATTTGATGTCATCATTCACAAGCCAAGTTCATCAATGGTGAAGACAGTGACCTTGCATCGTTGAGGAGTTCATTTTCAACAGAATCCACAAGTGCCTGCGGAAAGATAGATGGTTCAGTTTAGGGCTTTTTCTCGTGTTGCATGTGAATAATCCAATGTACACGTTTGTAGAGTCAAATTTGAATGGAGGGTTGGCTTTTTCTCGTGTTGCATATGAATAATCCAATGTACACATTTGTAGAGTCAAATTTGAATGGAGGGTTGTTAGAAGGGCGCATCAAAAGTCCAATACCTTCACCCGAGAAAATCGATCAACAAGAAGGAACCCAAATATGAGTCCAATGAGTTATGAGTCAACTTGGATATATATTAATTGCTCAACACCATATTAATTCTGTCACTTTTTGCTAGACCAATTGTGATAGCAATTTTCACCCGAAACCAGCATCAATCATGAAATTCCTTTCTTCAAATATTCACCAAACATCGATACATATTGGGAATGGGTCATCAATCAATCATTAGCTTTGATATCATTTGTTGAGCGCGCAGTAGAAGTTCAATACCTTCATCTGGGAGATCGCCAGGAGGGAGTCCAAGTCTGAGCCCGTCAACATATCCGGTTGAACTCACATTCACCTAAAAGTTTAAGCTAATGAATTATGGGCCAACTTGGATATATATTAATTGCTCAACACCATATCAATTCTCCGATATGGAACTTTCTAACACAATTCATTCGTGCATTTTAACAAGAGTTCATGTAATTTGGGCAGATTTAGTCAATTCGATCAATTGTCTTGTTGCCAAATTGGGTGCTATCAGCCATGCAATTTTTTTGGGTAATCAACTAGTATTTCAATGGATTACTAGGCGTTTTTCCTACCAGATGGCAATAAGCTCCCATTTTACTTTTTTGATAAACAAGAAAAAACTAAGCTCGGCCTTCATTTATGGTTGGCTTGAGCTCTTGATCTAACATGACCAAGACATCCCACATTGAATTCCAGCTAAGTTTCATGAAGCTTGTATGACATCAACATGCAACGACTCTCTCTCTCTCTCTCTCTCTCCACAGCTCTGGTTACCATCAGCTGTCATGCTCAGAAAAGGAAATCAATGACACCGAATTTGATGGCTCAGAAGAAAAACATCCAATGGGAAGGGCTTCAGGATATATGTTGGAGATATCACCTCCCTCTTCTCTTCACTTTTTTGTTTTCTTCTCTTTTTTGGTAATTACTGCAGCACTTTAGCTTTGCGAGATACCTAGGGTCACTGTTGCACACAGCTTTGAAAAATCTCAGGTTGGCCAAAAACCACAAACGAATAAAGCGTCTTTACTCCTTAATCACCTATCCCTATTATACATACACACTTGGACAGCTCACTCTCTTGGTGTTGCTAACCTTGACTCAAATAAAAAACATTGCCCTCTGTCAGATCTTTGACGCAGCGAAAACATCCTGGGAAAAGGTGAACTTGGACATGGCATTTCTCTCATGCTGAAGAAGTCAGTGCGAGTCTCCCAAATGTTTGGGGCGGGGTTAAAAAGTTTTGATTTTGACTATCATTTTTCATTTCAAGAACCGAGAAAACACTGCCCTCCGTCTTCATCAGTGGGATAATAATACACCTTTAGATATTCAGCATATATCTGTACGTGGGTGTCTGTGATAGAGAGAGAGAGAGGAGAGAGAGAGAGAGAGAGAGAGAGAGGAGAGGGGGGGCTCCATTTGTCTGGTGGTGGGTAGTGGGTAAGAGTTACAGAATCTGTAACGTCAAATCATGTAGTTGGTGTTTTGGCTTTTATATGATGCCTTTGTGTGCGGGTCCAGTCTGAAAAAGATTGGGGAGAGGGGGGGAGAGAGAGAGTGTGTGTGTGTGTGTGTGTTTTATAGTAAGCTTTCAAGAAGACAAGGAATTACTGGAGAAATAAACAGGGTGTGGAGATCCTCCCTCCTTCCTATTTTGCAATGTCATGTCACTCACTGGCCCCCCCCCCCCCCAAATCATTAAAAAAAAAATAAAGGAAAGGGAAAAAAAAAATTCTGAGGGAAGGTCAGAGAAGGTCAGGGCCTCTCTGATTTAACCTTTTCTTGCAAGCCAAAGCTCATAACATCAAGATCAGATCAAATCAATTTGGCCAATTGGGGTTCCACATTCCTCAAAGAACAAAAAAAGAAAGCAGGAAAAGCCCAAACCCTAACCCTAACCCTAACCTTACCCCACCATCCACACTTGTTTGTGACCATTATGCTCCCTTCCCCCAAAACCGCCAAACCACACCCCCCACCCCACCCCACGCACACACAAAAAACCCCACACCCCCACCTTTCCATCCCTTTGCTGTGGTTACAGCTGTCTGAAACACGTGTTTAAGGTCTGTAATATGTTCCCCCACTTCTTCTTCATTACATTCCTACTGCCCTTTTTCGACGACATCTAGAAGAAGCATCTGTTTTTTTTTTTTTTTTCACTCTTTTTCGCAGCATGTAATTTCCGGATTTCTCGGAAGTTTGACGTATTTATGTAAACTATCCTCACTCGCGAGGCGCAGACAAATCTCCGAGACCGTATAAAAATTACTTCGACGAAGACTATGATATCTGAAACAACGACGACTTGTTGAAACAACCTACTCCAGCAGCTTCCCATGCATAAATTACATTTTGCATCTCTCTATTCAAACCAGAAAAAAAACAAAAAAAAAATAGCAGTGAGTATGCCTAACCATGCGGGCAACAGGCAGGGGGGATAAAGAGGAAGACCCATGACTTTGCATTCAAATATGAAAACATGTCCATGGTCCACCAACCCGAATTCAATTTCTAGCTACTGTCCTCTTTATGAATCGAAAAGCCAAAATTGACTGAACTTTTTTGAGTCCTATGTGTCTGCACAACTCATCCATGTTCATCGAACATGGCCACGAAAGCTCAGTCGATCACGTTCCATACGTGTACCGCAAATCAAGCTAGCCCGATTGCTTGGACGCAGACATTCGGAGCATCGAACATGGCCATGCATGCTTAGACGATGTCTTCCTAAAATTCTAGGGAAAATTATCCAAAAAGTCCTAATCCTATTGCACATTTGCCCCGCCGGCCACGTCATCTTCGAAAGGCGAGACCCTCGTGACAAAAGGACCCAGAACATTAAATGCATCACATTCAACCATTTCCATCCCGATGAAGTCTTGATTTCTGTGTGGCATCCGTGGAAACACTGACGGGTCTGAGGTTTCGGAGAAGGATCTATCGATCCACGCAGGCAAGCAATCGTATTTATGGTGGATGAAGGATGGTTTGTCAGGTGTCCTTCTTTGTGTTAGAAAAAAGTCCATGACCTTATTGTCCGATTCCTTTTGTGTTTTCTGGGGTACACGTTTCCTGCAACTCGTGTAAGTGCGATACATCAGGGGAGGAGGAGGACCGTGTCCGTGCTAGCTGGATTTTTTCATTTTCCTTTCTTTCGTGAACCGATGCAAGAGGCGAATTTTTCTTTTTCTTGGAATTTGCCGGATATGGGAAATAACGTCGCCGTACGAATTGTATTCCAATGTTGCACGCACGTTAATTTTTCTAGCGTCTTGTTGACGAGCGTTCTCGAGGTATTGATTAACCATACTTAGGGGCCCGTTAGTTTCATAGAAAATTGCTCCAGAAAAATTATTTTCCGACTCTCTAGCTAGTACTTTGATGACGACAAGCTAATGAATCTACGGAAAACGTCTTTTATGAACCGAAAACATTAAGCTTCTATTGGGAGGAAACGATTTCATCTTTTGACGAGAAGGAAATATCTGGACAAATGAAAACTTAACATTTTCTTTGAAAATGATTTTCCCGAAATGTATTTTCTTTTGTCACGATTTCGGCGAAACGAATGCACCCCTAAGAAGGAAATGTTCTCGTCAGCAATATGCGCTGATTATACATAAGACGAGAAGGACGGTTAAGATATTTAGACTCTCGAAATCATGTGATGTCTGAAGGGTTTTCTCTGAGCACTTGAAATGTGGAAAGAGAGGGAATTTGTCACCGGGTCTTTGGGGGGTGTGTGTGGTCCTTGGCCTCGGCCGAGGTAGATCGTACTACGATGCCTGCCAAGGTCTCGTCACATCTTTACACAAGAAAGGAAAAATTAGAAGCTGTGTGGTCCATCAACCCCCCATTTATACAAAACCCAGTCAGTTCTTTCAATTCAATTATGTCCCCTTGCATTATACTTGCAATAACGATCATTAGGTTAGCTTGGGCAAAATGATGAAAAAAAAAAAAAGGGAAGAAAAATCATTACAGTACACACAGATTTTACACAGCACCCACGAGGAAAATGAAATCCCAACCTTTCTCCTGTGAATAAGCATATGAGTTTGGTCCGTCGATGTAAGCGAAAAGATGGAGAGCGGCCATCGTTTTGGAGGCCAACAAGCCCTGCTTGAGAATTCATCTCGTGGCTTTGCTCGTCTTCTCTCTTTATTTGCACCTCCACTTTATCAGCGATTCAGGCAAAAGGTTCCCGGCAGATGCGAAAATGACTGGCATATACAGTGGCTGAACAACTCACATATAAACTTCCAAACTGACACTTCTGTGGTGTCGAGAACATCCAAATCAGCGAAAAGCCAACAAGCTCACTCGAAATTTTCAATTCTCAAGATCTCCATGGACAAGGTTCGCTGGATTCAATCTCTACCAGCCAGATAGAGAATGTGTCGAGACAGAAAAGAAGAATATGAGCCACAAACACGACACTATTTTCCAACACTTGGCTGATGAATGATTTCGATACCTTCTTCACCAGTTTTACAATCCTAATGACAGGGTTACAGCTCCCTCAACAAGAACAAAAAAATAATGTCAAAGAATTATATCAGGTATTCTTCACATATGGTCAAAACATTTTAAAGAAGCGGGGTCTCTGCTGCTATACTTCTAGCGCCTTCGACTGCTAACTATGTTACAACTGTCCTAGACACCTCCGAGCTTATAATCTCCTTCATCATCATTGATAGAGGACAGCAACAAAAGAATGATACTTGTTTGGGTTGACAACTGCAAACTCAATGGTCAAAAATGGTGAAGGCTTTACAAATGTGGTCAGCCTTCAGTCTATCAAGAATTTCACTCACTCTCTACATTGGTTTCACACTTCTATCACTCTTCTATAAAAAAGTACATAAGCAGCGGAAGTCTTAATTTTCTCCAAGCCGATAGGGTACACGTGGCTATCATCAAAATCATACCATCGATTGCCACCATGCTGCATCAGCAAGATAAGACAGGTCAAAAGTCGTCAAGTACAAATTATAGGAATAGTTTTGTATAGTGTCTTGCTAGAAATAGCCAGACCGATCTCCATGTCAAATTATATCACCAGAAGCATGAATTAATTAAGCAATTACTTTTTAAAATCGATCGCATTACTACATCAACAAATTAAAAAGCCACATACTAGAATAGCCTATAATGAAGTTAAGTCTATGAGTTCTTTGTGAATCGATGAAAGTCATCCAATAATTTTACATCAGAAATTGATCTCCATATTTGGCTGTATATCACAAGCTGAACCACTTAAACTTACTTAAGTGAGAACAATGCATACTCAGGTAGACACAAATAGGATGTTGACAAATGACAATTAATTCTAGCATTATAAGGTAAGAAGAACACACAAAAAGTGTAGAAAACAGATGCAAGATAAACTGCATTGGAAAGTAGGAGCGAAGGAGAGCTTACATGGACAAATGCAGTATAATGACCACCTCCCATGCTGCCATAGTGATTACTAACCGCATAAAGCATGTAGCGGCAAGATGATTGGCCATTCTTGCATGCAATGTAAGGTGATAAATCAAGATCATCTATGGGGAAGTCAACATATGTCTCTAACTTGTTTTTCAGGAAACGGCTGTAGGAGAACCTCTTCAAATGAATTACTAAAATCTCTGGCAGTCTCCAAAGATCTAACTTTTTGCTAGCTTGGTGGTGCTCCTTGCACCTGGGACAGTACCTGTATTAGCATATTGCACTACCCACAGTTAGAAAGTACTGAATATGAAGAAAGTAGGAGTTGATCTACGAATTAGACCATCCACATGAAAGAGATAAAACTATAAAGTCGTGCAGTAATCCCAAAAACTACAGTGGCAACTGACCAAAACGACAGTGATTTCAGATTTCACGTAATACATGGTTGTTTTACATGAGTTTGCAAGAGAAATGAACCACCGGGATAGTGAAGGCCTCATTTCAGAAATGTGCTCCATGTGGCTCGAGGATTGACAGAATAAGCGGAACTTAAAGCGGAGATTGAAAGTGATCAGATTTTAAGACCTAAATTTGAAGAGTACAGAGCATATATGCTCATGCTGACAGATATAAACAACTAGGAGATCACACCTATCTAAGCAACAGAAATTTAGAAATATACAGATCTAAATATATAGTTATATAATGATGAATTATTTCTAAAATTTATGCCTATCATCATGCTCATAACTAGTAATAAAGCCATCTCTATTATGTCAATAATAGCGGCATCTAAACAGTTATATTAATAAAAAGCCGACAGATCCAGATTCTTCTTGATAGGAAAGGGATTCCAGAAAGCATGAATCACTAGACAAAACCTAGGAAATTTTTCAGTATGTAACTAACAATCAGAACCGTCACATGTTATATAAGACTCCAGCAGCCAATAATTTGCGCATCTTCTTAACCAAACTTCTAAAAGAAAAACGATGTTTTTAAGTCTGAGCACTGACCACATGTCTTCTGGTCCAAGTGGCTCCTCTGTCAGGAAGGCTTCAAGGCACTTGTACAAGGACACAGTCTCTTGGGCTTTTTTAGAGAAGAATCCAGTCTTGAAAATCTCAGGCAAGTAGCTAAGAGGGCTTGTATTGTACTTTTTTATCTGATTTTCGGGCCAACAAACAAGAACATTCAACTGCCTGGACATTTCAGCCAGCACCACCGGCTCACTCATCTGAATCTCACAATCCTTGGTGATTCCCTTTCCATCAGTTAGATAAAGCTTCAGCTCAGAGTCTGAGGTAGAGTCGACTCTTTTCACATCAGAGTTATTGGACATTCTGGAGCTCAAGGGATCTTCTGCCGTTGTGGCATCTTCAGGTCCGCTGCTCTCTGAGCAATCATTTTCATTTGCGGCATCTTGGCTAGGATTGCGGAACGGATTAAGCAGTCTCAGATAGAGGCTACATAAATTAGATCTGTCAGCCTGACCACTGAGCCTTGCAACAAGAGGAATACCAAATGACTTCCAACATCCCGAAGAATTCCCCAGAATGGCCTGCCTGACACAATAAAGACAAATGAAAAGTTAGTAAATTTTGAACAGAACCCAGTTACTTGAAGTTCTCAAGTAATATCAGATCAAAGTTGGTGGGTTTCTGTGATACTTGGGATGTCTTCCTTCTCCCATGTGAAAGAATTTCCTTATGAAGATCATGGGACAAAAAAAAAATATGAAGATTCCTCTTTCTATTTTGGATGAGGGGAAAGGAAACCTAAGAGTATTGAAGGAAAATATACACCCCCAGAAGGTTCAGAAAGCGATACTTGGTCGAAAAATCCTAACTTACATGAGGCCAAAGTGTTATTTGCTTGATCATGGCATACTACACTAAAATAATTTCTTAAATGCGATCCTTTATAACCGAAATGTTTGCAATCAAATGACTTAAAATATAATAATTCAAGCATCATTTCAGTGAAACAAAAGACAGAAATCTAAATGTTAAAATTTCTCTGTGGTGGTGGACTGTACACTTACTCCTCCTTCCTCTGATGCATGAACACAACCAAGGGGAGATTTTCAGAATCTTTTGCTAACCGATAAGCAACCAACCGATCTTCATCCCTAATCAACACCAAAGAATCTGTAGGCTCCTCCAGATAACGTATGATACGGTTGTTGTATATCTGAAAAAGAGAAGAGAAATATGCTCTCTGCAGATCACCAAGAATTCTAAGATTCAAACTGATATACCCTCAGAGACAATTTCATACCTCAGCCAACAAAAGGGTCTCATCATCCCCAAGAGAACAAGCAGTGCTTAGTGCCTGAATAAGATCATGACATTTTCCAGACTTCGGCATGGTAATGGTATAAGGAGATAGCCTAGTACTCCCATCAGTAGTTATGACTGTCAGAGTCATCGTCCGCATAGTTGTTGAAGGTAGCGGCAAGGAAACGTACATAAATGGATCAAAAGTGACAGAAACTTTCTTGCAAACAGGACACACCAATGTTGATTTGTATTGTCCCTGCAATTACAAGACAAAAGGCAAGACTTGTTAGTCAATAAATTCAGTATCAATCTGTATGACAAAAGAATGGTAAAAGAAACAATTTGTTTCCCTCAAATGGATAAAAGCAACAATTTCCCCATAATGTTCATGTCCTTCAAACATATGATTGTCAATGAACTTTTAGGGCTGCCCTGAATACACAATTCAAACTCCTGGAGTGCTGTCTTCACAGACATACATATACTTGAGAAACTATGTTTATTAAACTGGGAAACCAAACCTTTCCTAGGACACCTACTCTCCAATTCCCAATAGCTCATCAATTTGGTCTGCTGAACCAGTGATCCAAACTATACAATCAAGATCAATGAGAAAAAGATTCTGGTAAAAGTGGGAAGACATACTCACTTGACACACATCAACTATTACAGAATCATTCCGTGCTAAATGATAACGCCAATACTCATCAGCAACATCTTCATCTGGTCGCCCATCGGTATCCTTGGCTTCTACATAAGGCTTGCATTTTACCCGATTGAGATCTTCGTGAAGTCCATCCAAGAGAAAAGCAAGGAGCTCCTGTTACGTAGAATTCATTCAACGATGAATAAGAAGCTCCATTCCAAAAAATTCTACCCTACCAGGGAAAGAAAAAACAAGCCAGTGAAATGAGGTATCGACAAACCTGAGAATCATGCTGGTTATATCCACTGAATTGAGGAGCAAAACGAGCAAGCTTCGATTTGAACGTTCTTGGCGCAACTGGACTTGCTCCAGGAGCCCATAATTTTCTTATCAAATCCCCAAATGCTAAAGCAATCTCACCCTAAAATGGTACAAGCTGATTAGTGTAATTATTCAAAAAATATCCTCAACATGTGCACTGACCACCAAAAAGCATGATGACTACATTTTTAGCACTAGGACTAGTCAAAATAAATGTCTGAAGAACATACATCCATGCCCAGTGGGTTTTCATGATTTATCTCCCTAGCATAATCCCCGAGGAAATAATCAACAAGCTTTGGTGTGTGCGCTAAGCACTGTAGGGAACTATTCATGAAGCAAGTATTCCCAAGATTCTGTAATCCTGTCAATCCCAAGGAACCAGCTTCTGAGCTTTGATAAGCGGATGACGTATGAACGCGGAAAGAATCAGAGTTCCCATTGCATGTGATTCCATTAATCGTAATGGAATTTGTTCCATTGCAATACGGCAAACCCTTCTCATCCTTTTTCCCTTCTCTACATTTGGTGGAATCTGATAAACCATAAATTTGCAAATCCAAGAGAACCTACAATGAAGCATGCCAGAAGTAAGATAAGCATGCAATGCACCTATCTCTACTACCTTCGTCTCTCTTTCCCTTTATAAACGATAGTTCTGTCAATTGCTCACAACAATAGGAAAAGTCACTTTATTAAAGTTGAAACTGCAATACCAGCTCAACTTAAAAATTAAAGCATGCTGTAAGATAAGCAACCAGTTATATCAAGCCATAAAATAAGTTACCATGCTGTAAGGAAGACATAAAGAATTACTTTAATTTACAGCTAGTCTATGGTCTTGAGATGACCACTTCAACTCCTATATAAGCATTGCTGTGACAATCCATTTATATGAGAAGAAATCTTGAATTGGAGACCAGCATATTATTAAACTGCTTGTCTTTTGTCTATTTAAAACCTTGTAACTGGAAAAAAAAGACCCTGCTTCTCTGCTTTTATTTCATTTCTTTAATTTACTGGCTCCAAATCTAGAATTACCCCATTAGTACAAACTCAACGTCCATCTGCCGTTGTGTCTTAAAAAAAGCTTCTGCTTATCAAAGGAAGAAAGAGGAAGCACTGACCTCGTGATCTGACATTCTCGAACCATCCTTTGAAAACCTATTATTGTCATTCAAGAAAAACAGAGTTGTCTGACCAGAAAAGTCCCAGATGCGCATCTGCAGAACAGAAAATGTCTAAATCCATCTGCTTTTGCCCAAAAGTGCATTGATTCTTATACAAAGTAAGATAATTACCAGTTCAATATCAACACTGAAGATCTTGCAAGCTCTTTTAAAAAGTTCGACTGCATTATCCTGCAGTAATGTACAAGACCTTAAACAAGCTAACCAAATAAAATCCCTCCAGGTGAGGTGGTATAAAAAGCATTGCAACACAATTATTATCATACATAAGCTCTTCAACCAAAAGACAACCTAAAAGCTGTGCAAAATCCAAGTACCAATAGCCAACCCAACAAATCGATCGAGTATAATAATCTGTTCCATAATGTAAAAAATTTCCGGCTTTTACACCTCCAAATCTTTCAAAATTAGTTTCTTAAAACTAAACCAAAATGTTGAATTCGATTCTTTGCAAAATACCAGGAAGGGCATGAGTGCACCCATTCATGCAAGAGGCACCCATTCAACATAGAGAGATCCATCATCTACCAGAGGCATCCATTCATACAAAGCACGATTCATTGAGTCATATATCCTCTTTCATTATACCATGGCCTGAAAAAACAGTAGAACCTCTTTGACCTTTCAATGACTATGCAAGTAAAAAAAAAAATCCAAGATCCGATAAGGACAGAAAAACAGGCAAACAGCAGTACTGAGACACTTTCTCTTTCTATAATTAGCAGTTCTAATCTTATTATTAATCGAGAGGACACTAACCAACCGTCAACAAATATATATATGGATATACCACATGTCTCTAGTAGGAAAAACTTTCTTTAGTACTGTATTATCTACGCAATGTGACTCAAACTCGCACAACAATGTCAAGAAAGTTCGATGAGTCGAGTGAAATAGCTAAATGTTCAGTAGAAGGAGCCTATAATTCCAAATCTGTCCTCCTAATAGATCTTGATCTTACTTCCCAGTAAAAGCTATGGTCTAGATCAAACCCCCAAATAATATTTATAGCACACAATTTCCAAATTGTGACAATGAAAAATTTTATCATTGAGTACAACCATAAGACAACTGAGCACCTGGAATCATAAAAAGCCAAAAAAAAAAAAAAAAAATCAATGCAAAAGCTTGCTTATGAATTGAACTAACTTTTTTACTTATTCTAACAGCCAATGAGTTTGCCTCCTCAGCACAGAAAGCCTGAGCTGCAAAGGATAGACATCAAACATATCATCTTCAGCAGCCGAGAAGCTCCTGCTCTCCTTTACAGCAACTTTAGAGTCACTATGCCTGCACAGGAATTATAAGGAAGACAAACAGGGTCCTTAGAGCCTCACGTATATGTCATAGGCTTCTATGAATGATAAAAATGAGACGTGTTTTAGCCCTTTAAAGAGCATAGCCAGCAACAAAGGTAACATCATTAAATACTAAAAGCACCATGATTTCTTCCTCACTTATATGTCCAGCGTTCACTAAAAAACAAATGCATTGTCGTAACTATCTACAGCTTCCTATTACTAGCGACAACCTGAATGATATCGGCATCATCTAAAAGAGCTGCGTACGACATTAATAAGCCAAGACTTGCGCTCAGGTTAACCCTAAGCTAAATCCGTCACTTACCACTTGAGTGCCTGAACCCACATTTCACCGGAGACAGTGCAAAGTCCCGGCCCGAAACGCCCACCTCGCCATTCTCGCGATCCTGGCGGAGTTCTCTTCTCTCCTCAAATTGAACGCAAGATCTGAACCGAAAATGTTGTTAATTATCTTCATCGGACCCCCGTACGACGAAGCCGGCGACGCTGCATACGCGATTCCTCTCTTCCCATTGGACTCGACCGACATCGAATCGTGCGCATCCTTCCACCACCTGAGCAAACCTAGATTCACATCCCCAAATTCCAGAGCCAAGAACATCCAACAATCCTTCGCCATAGACGCGCTCAATCCAATGCGAATCACAAGTACAAGACTTTCCCAGATCTCAGCACGACCAAAACCCACCAGCGCCAAGACCCCGAAACGCCGTCCGAAAGGAAACGAACGAACAAAAAAAAGTAACTGGAAAGGGAGACTAACAACCTGTAGGGCACGAAGTAGACCCGCTGTTCGCTGTCCAACTCCGCGAGCCGAGTCGAATCGTACGAATCCTCGTCGGGCCTGTCCATCAGAATGCAGAGAGAGAGAGAAAGGGAGAGAGGATGGAGATTCAGAAGCAGAGAGTCGGAGAAAATGCAGAGATGGTTTGGAGCGTCCATCGAAGAAGAAGAAGAAGAAGAAGAAGAAACAGAAGAGAGGATTGATGAAGGAGGAGGGAAAAGGGCCAAAAAGAAAAAAGGCAAATCGCGTGAATTTTGTTCCGCGATTTAAGTCCCTGAATAAAAAGGCAAAAAAAAAAATTGAGATTGAGGGGACCCATAGATTACAAGCGTACATTCTAGAAGTAGATTTGTGACTCCAGAATGCATTCTTGAAACAGAAATTATTTGGTAATATAACTAACGAAGTAAAAATCCTTTCTAGTAAAATTTTTTACTCTGAAAGAATCTTCTTACTCTTGGGAAACTTATCACTCGCTGAAGTTATTGTTTACATAATTGAGAAGTTTAAAAAATTATTGCTCAAACTCAATCACTCTTGGAACAAAAAAAAGAAAATCTCAGAATAATACTTGTGCCTTCACCCTTTTTCCATTAGCCCTTACACTAATGTGACAATGAGAATTCACGAACCTCGCCTACGCCAGCGTTAACCCCACCAATAGGCTCAACCAAACCATTGTTCCAGCGATCATCACCTCCATCGGCCTTCGCACTCGACACCGCTGAGGACATCACTCGCCATCGCCCACTGCAGGCCACCGGCCCATCACCTCCCATCGCAACAACACCAACCCCGCGGACACACTCCCCCACACCACCCATCTGCGCCCACTTGTCGCCACTCGCCAACTAAGTCTTCGCCGAATCGTCGTCAGCCGTCCGAGCTAAAAAAAATAAGATTTCTCAACAAGAAATTTATTGTTAAAAGAATTTAAAATCTGTTTAAAATATGAAGTACCAACTTTGCCTCGTACCGATAAGACTAATTTTAGAGATTAGATTTTTGTTAATGAAATTTCACTAAAGAGAAATTTCAACAGTTACTAACGACACTTTCTCGATCTAGCACCAACTGTATTTATCGTGTTTCGACACCAAAAGTAAAAAATCCACAAGAGCCTGCACAACAGAAAGCCGTTAACCACATGACACCCGCCCTTAGCTTATTCAGGGTTCTTGTCAGCTTTATGACCACCAACACTCTCTTTTCGTTTTTACCCCCTCTTTTAGTCCACACCGGACATTCAACGGGGGAAAAATAAAAACAAAAGGCACCTCTGCGTGACTCTGCTATTGTTTCTTCGAGGCGAAACGGAATAACTCACATGCCAGTACCGCACAAGGTCCGTAATCGAAGTTCCCAACCTGGTTAAGCAAAACAAGGGTGTTCGACATAAGAAAAATCACCCTCGGCATCGCTCGTGTTCTAAGCTATACATGCAATCCGAGGTGGGGAAAAGAATACTTTGACCGGCATTTAAGATTCTGCACAAAGCACTCGGTAAGATAAGCGGATCCAGGGGCCGCTGTAAATGAGTCACCGTCAAATAGAGCTTATAATTTTCTAAAAAAATAGACATCCCGATTTAAATCTAATCCCAATCCATCCTGAATTTTTTCAGTTCATAAAAAATATCCAAAAACTATGACTCTGATTCAAGAATCCGGTCAGGCTCGTCTGAGAAATTTTTTTTTTTTTCCGGACAGAGAAGAAATGTGTAATATTGGATTTAAAGCACGTCGTGGAACATGACTTCCCAC
>JAGVVM010022441.1:0-20314 GCA_019149425.1 Psidium friedrichsthalianum | reverse complement strand
TTTTCCAGAAAAAGAAAAAGGAAATTGCAAATTCGGGATTCTTTTTGCGAAAAAGTCCTACGTGACGTGGCACGTGGCCTTTTCCCAGTCTATCCAACGGTCACAAGCTCCGCATTTGAAAATAATCCCTGGCCTCTACTTTCAAGAACTAGCCGTTACGCAACGACCGAGATCAAATCAAAAGCACCAAGACCCAAATCGAATCCACTTCGATCTCCAATCTCACTCGCCATTTACTCTCTTTCCCTCTCTTGATCTCGATTTCGATCTCGATTTTGAGCACTTGAAGCGCAGCCATTCGAACCGTCGACTCGAGCTTGCGTTTTCAAAGAGGAAGAAACCCCACGTCGATCGATCGGACCCTGCTATGGCCATGCCCTCGAGCAAATCTTGCCAAAACCCTAATCCGACCAGGCACAGCCCCGGTTCAAGATCCTCGGAGGTCGGGAATCCCATGAGGAGGAGTTTCAGCGGCAACCCGTTCTCGAAACCCGCGATCGTCCCTAACTCGAGAGGGTTCAACCCGGTCACTCCCGCCAATAGCCCCTCAGGTTCGATTCTTTTTGACCGATTCTGTAGTCAAGGTTCTTCATGAGGCGATGGTTAGAGATGATAAATATCTTGGCTTTTGGTTTATCCTTAGATCTCTCTGTCTCGCTTGTTATGCGTCCAGTTCGTCATGTGAATGGAGTATTTTGTGACGATCTCACCATGATGCCATGCCGGACTGTGTTCTTCAATAATGAGTAGCGGGTTCAGAAACAGAGTAGCTAGTGTTCTGTATCTTCGTTTCCTCTTCAATGATTTGATGATTTCATTTGCCTTGCGTTTGGATGGGTATGGCTCGTGATTTGAGCGTTAGTTTGGTGAAATCCGTCAAAGAGTTGTTCTTGTCAGTAATTGGGCACGTATGCAGCTTATTGTGCTTTAGGTTATTTTCTGTCGTGAGGTCTGCTAATTTTTCCTTGTTGTCTCATGCATAGAATACCCTCGAAGTCTCTCTGTGGGTAGAGAAAGCTTAACATCCTTCAGAGATCATGAGGATAAAGAGAATGGGAAAGATCAGAGCACGAAACAAGCGCGAATCAAATCGGTAGCTCCCTTCAAGAGTCCAAAGAATTTCATGTCTCCGACGATTTCCGCGGCTTCTAAATTCAATGCTTCACCAAAGAAGAGGATACTAACGGACCGGAACGAGCCTGTTCGTACTTCCGTCACGCTTTCTGACTTGAGAAGTTCTTGCGGTTCAGTGAGTCTCTCCGATGCGCTAGAAGAATCCAACTCGAAACGAGAAATGGAAACGGAAAAGGCGGCGGTCGCGGATTCTCGCTATTCGACCGTCGCTGATTTGGACCTCACGGATGCAAATTGTGAAGTTTCATCAAAAGGTTCCAGAAAGAAAGTAGCTTTCGACTCTAATGTACAGACGATCCTTCTGAATGACTCGGAGACGTCAGACTGTGTTGATGTGAATGAGGATCTTAAGACCAGTCCTGCCCCCAGATCACCCTGCCATCTTTTGGCACCACTTGATGCCGATCCGCTGATGCCACCTTATGATCCCAAATTCAATTATCTCTCCCCAAGGCCGCAATTTCTTCATTATAAACCGAGCCCGAGGAGAATGCATTATCTTAGCGACGAAAAAGATGGCAATCCTCTTGACTACACTTTTTGCATCGGAGGCCTTTCAGACACTGATCTTACTGAAGAAACGCTATCTGATGATTCTCTAAAGGAACCTGAAGCTTTCCCTTCCAGTGAGATGGAAAAGGCAGCAGATAGTGATGAAACTGACGATGTTTCAACTGGCGAGATGGCGAAAGAAGCAGATGGTGATGGAGAGGTGCTTATGGATGAAGAGTTTGAAACCATCCCAAAAGTAGCTTCTCTAAAAGAACCTGAAGCTGTCTCTTCCAGTGAGATGGAAAAAGCAGCAGATAGTGATGAAACTGAGGATGTTTCAACTGGCGAGATGGCAAAAGAAGCAGATGGTGATGGAGAGGTGCTTACGGATGAAGAGTTTGAAATCATCCCAAATCTAGCTTCTCTTGAGATGGCAAAAGAGGCCGTTGAAGTTAACAAAGTGTCCAAGCCTCGATTTTTCACGAAGACGAAGTGCATCTCTTTGGTTTTTGTCCTTTTAGTTGTTGCTTGCATGGCAATGGCAGGGACTAATTCTCCACTGAGAAATTGTTCTTACATCGAAGGTTCGAGGTTCAGCGAGCTTCTTGGGACTTCTAAATTAGCTGAAAGTGTCAGAGATGATCTCGACGAGCTTGCTCAGAACTTCTGGTATTTGTATGGGGATTCCGTGTCTTACATTTCCGAGCTGATAGATCACTTGAAGGGTGACCAGCAAGTCAGTGGCTTCAGCTATTATAACTTGACTGACTTGCAAGAGGATCTGCGGATTGAAAAGAACATTTGTGATGGTTCGATGATTGAGGCAACACCAATTGTCGAGCAGCATGATGGTGAAGTTGCTGCGGCACTCAAAATGGTATCCGAAGAGGTGGACGAAACAAGTACTATAGAACTTGAAGAGGGAGATGGTTTTCAGATTGGTGATGGTTTGATGATGATCGACAGGGCCTTCGGTGTCGACCAAGAAGAAGTAGCTGAAGATGGGGAAGAAACAAACAACCTTGAACTCGAAGATTTCGATTTGAGGTCTGAAGTAACTGAACCGGAATTTCCGGAGGAAGAGCAATTCCAGGAGATTGCGGTCGTGAGTACGTCTGTGACTGGCAACGAGGAGCAACAGAAGCCTGACTCCGTTCAAGTTGTAGTATTCGAACCAGCAGAGTTCCAAGGAGAGAAATATGTTTCCAATTATGATGAAAGTGAGTCTGACGAAAAAACACTCATTGGCTTAGAAAGCATCGAAGCGGTCGATGTGGCTGTGAACTCACAAAGTTCAGAGGCAGAGAATTCTACCATTGTAGAATCTGAAGGCAATGTTTCTCTCTTTGTAATGGCGGGACTCGCATTGGTAGGTCTTAGTCTACCAGCAGCTGCAGCTTTCTTTTATGTGAAAAAGGGAAGCAGTTCCATGAGTGTTCCAACTCCAGTGGAGCAGCCATGGGCGACCAAGAAATTTAACATCAGTCCTGTGTCGGCCAGTGTGGAGCATACGATGTGGCAGAGGTGGTCTTCTCCAAATTGTCCCACTGAGGTCGACATAGCCGGAGAACCATGCCCTTCGGAAATGAGCAGCTTCCAGAAGAAATCGTCTCTCGGCACGGGTTCAAAGGGTGCCAATGAGGCACAAAGCCAGGAGAGGAGACTTAAGAAGAATTGCAGGAGGGAATCACTGGCTTCTTCTTCTTCAGAACTCTCCATGGGTTCCCACTCTTACGGAAGCTTCACCACATACGAGAAGATCGCATGCAAACACGTAAGTATCTAACCGACCTTTCCCAGAATGATGTCTATATGAAAGAGTTGATCTCACATTGTCGGTGCTTGTCTTTGATTGAAGCGAAAAGGAGATGAGGAGGTGGTCATCACTCCAATAAGGCGTTCGAGCAGATTGCTGAAGCAAGTGACTTCTCCATGACTAGAGGAGAAAGCATTCTCCTCCTGGGGTCATCACTCCGATAAGGTGCTCGAGCAGATTGCTGAAGCAAGTCACTTCTCCATGACTAGAGGAGAAAGCATTCACCTCCTGACACCCAGTTTGCTCCTGATTCCTTCCATTTCTAGGATTCAGTGGTTTGACATAGTTTAGCTAGATTTGTGTGACTGCTGTATGGATAGTTTACAGCTTAAGCACTTACCTGTTGCATGTTGTAATTCACTTCCGAACTGCTCTAAAATCCCTCCACTTGCCCCTGTGGTCTGATTTATTTCCAGTAGAATTTCTAGCTTTTAGAATGCTTTCTACTTCTTCTGCCTTGTCTGGTTTGTTCGTGGTAGAATTCTGGCTTTTAGAATGGCTTGCTTCTTCTTGCCCTGCTCCGCAGATTATGTGTATGTGACATGTTCGGGTCACAAAATTACCTTCATCATGTAGACATTTTCAATTTTAGTCACACTCCATTGATGAGGCTGCAGATCAATTATGCTCAGAGATCCTTTTTCAGATATAACAAGTTAGGAGGACCTAATTGGAACTTAAAATGTCCTTCAAAACCATTCTGAAATATATTCTGAGCCGAATGACGAGAGCGAAAATTATTCTTTCTGATAACTTATCTGCATACCGTGCTGCCAATGTAAAAAAGACTTAGAAGCAATAAATTCATTGCAGAAGCAGTAGAATTCGAAGTGAAATAACATCAAACTCTTTCAGAGAATGAAAACCCGAGTCCCATTAAGTTTCTTGGATTAAAGATCACTGAATCAGCTAGACGTAGAGGAGCGAAGATCGCGTGCTTTAAGATCTTACAACGAGCTATCGCTCTTCGATACCCGGCGCATTTGCAAGACATGATTGTCTGAATTTGAAGTGAAATGAAGTTGAACTGCCTGTTTTTATGCAGAATTGGGCAAGAATTCCAATAAGATTGTTTTTGGAGTTTCCCCAAGAGTTACTATCCCAGAAGACAAAGCATAAGGATGGTCCCCCCCCCCTCTCACCATTGTTGGGCCACACAGCAAAGGCAATTTTTTTTTTATTTGAAGCCAATTCCCTGCACGTTTTCAGATCGTTCCTTCCTCAGATGATAACGTTCCTCGCCATCAAACATCTAGAAGAGAAATCCTCCGGTCGCCGAAAAGTACTGGTCCCCGGAAGACCGGCTTCTCGAGGCGTCGATCGTCATCAAATTCACGTTTGAATTTGATGGCCCGGCGGTAGTTTTCGACCAAAACATCGCTCTCGCGTCGCGGTTTGGGGATGGTAAGTCTTTTGCTTGGGGGAGGCTCGAATTGATGAGAAAATATTCGGTGGTTGCCAACTCCACGTCAATTCCTGACTTGGTGTGCAACTTTAACTCATACCCAATAATGAAGTGACATATGCCTGTTGAGTTGGAACCAAAAAACAAAAAAAATTAATTTCTCTTTCTTCCTCCTCCATTCTTCGTTCTTCTCCCCTCCTAGCCACTGTAAATGGCCCCACATGCACGGTGAACATAGCCATCGATGTAGACATTAATGTGATGAGTATGCAAATCGGGATACTAGATTGCGATGATGCCCCTTGACTTCCTCGTCCTTTTCAAGAACACTGACGAACTTTGTTCGAATGGAAGTGTCGCGGTTTCATCGGACACCGGACACGTTCGTCGTTCATCGGACGCCGGACACGCTCGTCGTTCCGCATGCTAAAACGAGATAGTTATTGATGGACTTGTTGACATGCGATGCGTATGTGTGCTGCTTTGATGAGGCCGGTGGATTCGTTTTCATGTGCTGAAGTAATTAATCGCGCTCACCAACTTAGGAATTGTGATTTCTAAAGTCAAGCCAAATTGTTGAGAACATAGTTTCCTTTCTAAGATAAAGAGTGAATGACGGGAAAATTATGAAAAAAACCTAAATTTATTCCAATTATGCCAATTTAAGCTCGCCAGATCTGGAGGTTGGAGAAAAAAAGGAAAAAAAAAAAAAGGATGACTCGGGTCTGGCTCCGTTCTCATTCAATGGGTACAAGCTTGCCTTGTCCATGGCTCGCGACGCGCCTCATCCAAAGATCTGGCAACTGAATTGACACGGCCGCGATTTTTGACGGCGAGCTCCAAATTCGTCCAAGGATGAACAAGGCTGACACCGAAAGCTTCTTTTCTTCGTTGGAGTTGGCGTAGCACACCGCGGCCATGGATGATATAGGAGCAGAACAGGCTGGGATGGGGGACGAAAGAGAAATTGGTTTTTTATTTTTTTTTTATGCCAACTCAGACACATGTCACTTCATTATTGGGTATGAGGTAAAGTTGCACACCAAATCAGCAGTTGACGTGGAGTTTGGCAACCACCGAATATTTTCTCCGGATTGAGAGTTCAGTACGAAAATTTTGTGAATGAGAGCAACGGCCGCTCCCTGACTCACCATTCAATTGTTTGGTGAAATGTACCATTCGCTCGATCCTGGAAGTCGGGACCAGAATGAAGATTTCTGACTTGATAAGTGAGATTGCAAGGACCAGAAACGAATTGATGGGGATATTGCGGGTTAATTTCTGATTTTGAAAGGACGCCAAGTATGAGAGCTTCCGAGTGTCCTTCCCCCAACCCACATTTCATCCCCACATGCACGGTGAACATAGTCATCGATGTAGACATTAATGTGATGAGTATGCAAATCGGGATACTAGATTGCGACGGCCCCGCCCCTTGACTTCCTCGCCCGATTTTCCGGGACCGAAAAAATCTCGAATTATCGAATGGAAGTGTCGCGGTTTCATCGGACACCGGACACGTTCGTCGTTCATCGGACGCCGGACACGCTCGTCGTTCCGCACGCTAAAACGAGATAGTTATTGATGGACTTGTTGACATGCGATGCGTATGTGTGCTGCTTTGATGAGGCCGGTGGATACGTTTTCATGTGCTGAAGTAATTAATCGAGCTCACCAACTTAGGAATTGTGATTTCTAAAGTCAAGCCAAATTATCAAGAACATAGTTTCCTTTCTAAGATAAAGAGTGAATGACGGGAAAATTATAAAAAAAAAAAACTAAATGTATTCCAATTATGTCAATTTAAGCTCGCCGGCCAATGAAGAGGGAAAAAAAAAGAGAAAGAGAAAGAAAAGGAAAAAAAATAAAAAAGGATAAAACTAAAATTTTATTAAAAACAATCTCCATCAGCAGTGACAAGCCAAATAGACTAAACTGATACAAATGCAAAAAAATTTAGAAATTAATTGATCAAAAAAATTATTTAGCACTGAATTAACATAATTGTAATAGGTTTAAGACATTTTTAGTAATTTTTCAAAGGAATGACATTAAAAGCGCTCATGATAACTATTTTATTTATCTGCTTTTCTATTTTTTATGTTCTCTAGAACAAGTTTGGAATAGAAATTCGTTTGATAATGAAATATTATTTTTTTTTTATTTTCGTGATAAATTTTTAGCTCCAAAATGGATTTGGAACAGAAATGAGAAGTAGAAAACTCTTCTCATCTCTTACTCCATCTTTCTCGAGTGTATTCTCCCTCTCGATCACCTTCCCGTGTCTCGTGTGCGCACTCAACCAAACTTCTCCATCTCCTCTTTGTTTGGGTTCTGTCGCCGCATGGAACATTGCCACTACCATTGTACATTTGTCCCGTAACGTGGCAAAAATGTCCACGTTACTGTTGGTCGTGCCACGTAGGGCAGCCAGTCTCTACGTCGGTGATTTCCGGTCAAAATTGACAAAATGAATTCAATTAGGAAAACGTGAAAAGGTTTGGAACTCAGTTGACAAAATTAAAAGGTTTAGGACTGGATTAACAAACATGTAATAGTATACATATATATTTTAGAATATATATATATTTTTCATCTCAATCCATTTCCTTGACAAAAAAAGAATATTCCATTCTGATATCGAAATTTTCAGACTAAATTTACACAAAAAGAGAACATTTTTTATGTGCTCACGTGAGAACTTTGTGGCGCCATAAAATATGTGGAAAATTACAAAAGTATTGCCAGCCTCTGGCTTTTCGAGAGACCGGACACGTGGATTGTAGAAGCGAAGCATTCGTCTCTTTTGACTGCACGTGGTTTGATTGCCCATTTGTGGCCGACAACACGTTCGTACTTGCGACCTTAACCCAGATGATTATATCCCCAAACATGCATTTGGGGGAATAAATTGTGTATTGAAAAGTTCAAAAACAAAAACGGGGGGGTGGGGGGGTTTAATTTCTTATTTCTTTTTTTGTCGAAAGGTTAATTCATTAAGAATTCCAAATCGATACTCACGACATGTTTATCTTATATTAATTTTCATTTCACCAAAAATCTCAAATCGATATTCCGTTAGCACGATTATTATTTAATATAAAGTCTCAAACTGGTACCTATGACACGTTTATCTAAAGTTAGTTTCCACTTAAATGAAAGAACAAACCAGTACTTGACCCAAAATCTACATTCCGTTTGTGTTCAATCTGATGTCTTATTAAAATGTGTACGTGTCGACACATACGATAGACGACTGCATGACTGGCGTAATGCGTGGAATGACAGATTTGAAGTGAAAAAATTTCATGTTTTGTCATGCATGCATTTAGATGGAAGGTAATTTTGGGTTAGGGTTGCCAGTTTTAGGGTTTCTTGTTAGACGAAAATTAGTTTGGGGTAAAAATTTTTAGAAATGTCAATTTGAGTTTTTTTGTGAGAGAAATTAGCTTGGGATGAATATATTATAGGGTACTAATTTGCGAAAAATTGTCAAAAAATTCATAAGCCTATTGTACTTTTACCAATTTAATCCTAAACATTTTAAGTTTGTCAATTGAGTTTGAAAACCTCTTCACTTTTTGCCAATTGAGTCATATTGACTGGAAATTGATGAAATAGGCACTGGTCGTCTTATGTGGCACAATCGCCATTGTTGTGAAATTTTTTTTTAACAACACTTTAATATTTTTTTTATTTTTAGTTGTTATGTTTGTTTTTATCTTTTTCTCAAATTTTCTTCTTCAGCAGTCGACAATGGTCTCCTCGCCCAAACCATTGCAGCAAGGAAACAAGGTCGAGTGAGGGCCGCGACCCTCGCTTGAGGTTGGCGAGGCGTCACAGCCCTCGCTAGTGATCGGCTAGGGCGTCATGGCCCTCGACCGTGGCCATTGAGGACGAGACGACCCTTGCTCGGATATGGGCAACTCCAGCTAAACTTATTTTACTATTTTTTTTCACATGATTAACGTGCACGCAGTGTGGTCGACGATATATATTATAAAATTATCTCGTCGGCCTGTCCTTTTTCAGGATACAACTATTTCTCGAAAGGGGCGATTTTGAAAGTAAGCTAGACGGTCGATTTGATTGGAGAATGCTTGTTGAGTGAACCTAAATCATTACTAGACAATTCATATTTTGAATTTAGCACGTGGTGACCACGTTTTCATCGACTCCTGTGCTGTACAGTATGTCTGTCCTGTTGCCAGTGCGACAGGCCTTTTTTGCGGGGACTAAATAATTTCACATGGCGTTTCATGTGGGTTTTGTCAAATTGAAATAAAATAGTGAGTAAATCCTTGATTTTGGGTAGAGTTGTATGATTTCATTTCAATTAGTTTAGGTGGGTTTGCAATTCACGTGGTATAAGTCTAAGATCAGAAAAAAAAAGGTAATAGGAAAAAATGGGGACCACAATATTAGGTTAATCAAGCAATCAATAAGATAAAAGCTTTAATTAATTAAATGGTCAATACCACGAAAAAACGTAAACCGATACGCGTATAATAAATTTACTCAAAACTAATTTTTTGGCACAAAAAAGTCCTAAATTGGCATACTTGTGATAAATTACAAAAAAAAAAAAAAAACTAAAACTAGTACATTTGTAGCAAGTTTTCCCTTCATTAGTTTTCGTTAAATTGAGTTAATATTATGAAAATGCCAAAAATTGATACACGCGTGACGAATGAATGTACATTGTCGACTACCACAATTCTTTCGACCAAAAAGAAAACTATCATATTTCGACAAAAAAATACCGTGACATGTCATCTAATTTAATAATTTGATAGTAAAATTTAATGGAAAATAACAAGGGTAAATTTGTTGCGGGTATACTAATTTAAAATTTCTCCTTGTTAAAAAATTAATTTGAGGTAAATTTATCACATGTGTATCAATTTAAGATTTTTCGTGGTAGTAATCTTTAATTTAATCATATAGTTAGTGATCAGTATAGTTGATAGTATATGCCATAGCCTATACCTTTCTTATATGCTCGGCTTGGCCCTCAAGCCATTACATCCACGTATGAATAAAAGATCTCATGTTTTTTTTTTCCTGGTCTATTTATTGTTGAACTATTTTGCATTTTTATGAAAAGTGGGCCATTGAAATTCTGCGCAAAGAAGATTTTTTTTTGAAATTAATAGTATGAAAAGTTTCAAACAGTACACATGTGATAAATTTACCTAAAACTAATTTTTTTACTACAAAAAATCCCAAAATTTATCCTAAACTAATTTTTAATCAATAAAAATTTCATACTAGTGCACCTGTGACAAATTTACCATATATTAGTTTTTCAGTAAATTGGTTTAATATTCCAAAAAATCTCGAACTGGTACACATGGGAAAAACGAAGGATAAAAACCTCAAATCGATATAACCGCCATATGTCACGTAACTCAGCAATTTTACTGTAAATTTTAATATAAACTAACGTAGGTAAATTTATCATAGATATATCAGTTTGAAATTTTTGGTGATAAAAAAATTAATTTGTGATAAATTGTCACATGTATAAATTTGGAGCTTTTTATGATATCAACCCTTATTGATTTTAAATCCGTTCATAACAAAAAAAAATTAATTTTTTTTGACATGCATCATCCAGCTCGATTTCAAAATTAAGGTTTAGATATTTGCCCCCAATTTTTGAGTTCGTTTTGTCTCCTTGCGGGGATACTTTGGATTTGATGGCGTCCGATCCAATTACTCATATCTAATTTCGCATGAGATGTTTTTATTTTACAAGGTCCTTTGTTAATGTTTAAAAACTTATTTGTGAGTTTAACTGTTTTCTCAAATCATAACAACTCAATTTTTTTTTTTTAAAAATTACATGAACAAATCGAATGACTTCTTTTTTTTTTATTCGTCTTATTTGCAACCCTCTTCTCTTTGACTTGCAAAGAGCGGGATTCGAACTCCGTACATATGATTCTAGCGTCCCCACCATTCAATCCATTTAGTAGCAGAGTCACATGCTTATTGGCAAATAAAATGACTCTAAATGATATATGAAAAATAGATATTATAAATAAACCAAAAATAAATCTTATAATTAGGAAGAAAAAGCTGAGGTCCATCCCAAAATACCCCATATCTCTTCCTTCTGATCCCCTTTTATGCTATAGTTATACGGCCATAAATGGCGTCCATACTCTGTCGTCGAACTGTGCTGTACCTTTCGACCCAAAAAAAAAAAGGACAAAACTGTGCTGAACCTTGCTCGATTCTCTCTCTCTCTCTAAAAGATTCTCTCTCTAGAATTCATCAACTAAAAAGAGCTTTTCTCGGCGATATTTTCTTGTCGTTGGTTTCCATTCTCTCCACTCCTTTTTCCCATTTCGACAGCTCTCTCATCTCTCTTTCTGAAGCACTTGTTCACGACTCTCTGCTTCTCTTTCCTTCGCATTTCGCTCCAACATAGGGGAACTACGCCATTTGAGCTCTGTGTGCTGGACTCTTTCCTTTCTTGGTGACGAAAGAGCAAGACCCGTATGGGAATTGTCTTTCAATTCCTTCGGATCATCGAGATTGGAAGGTGTTCTCGAGGGATTCTCTTCGAAGGGGTATTGCTCTGAGACGTGTGTTCTTCTTTAAAGGGTGCGTGCCATTTCACCTTGGGCTACATAGATCTATCTGCTGTTTGTCTTGGGCATGCGCTTTTTCGGCCTTCTCCTTTTAGTTGGTTCAGATATAGGAGCAAAAGGTGTGAAATCTTTAATTTAATTATTAGGCTGAAAGAGACGAGCTTTGCGGCCTTGCAGAGACACTCTGTTGTGCAACAGTGAGCTTATGATGGATGTGCTTCAGTTTGCTGCTTCCAGTTCATTCAATCTGAAGGTGAATCAATGCGGTGATCCAGATTTCAGATACATTGTGATGACTTGGTTCAAAGTTTGTAATGGTGATGATAAATGAACTGGTGGATTGGCGGATTAGTCCCTGATTTAAACTGTCAGTGGAAGAGGTACCTTAGGAGATGTTGGTTAAAAACTAGCGGATTAATCCCTAATGTTCAATACCCGCTTTGTGTGAACTTCCTCCCGGTAGTTGGTGACGGATTCGACTAGGGAAAACAGGGAGTGTGGCTGTCTGGCTGGTCTGGAGTGCTTTCTGAACATCATCAGAGCGCTCAAATGGGGCTCTTGCTTGCCTGCAGAAAGCAGGAGCCCCGTCCCTGGCTCTCCGACGACGACTAGGACATCCTCTAAGAAAGGACCTGATGAGCCATTGCACAAGGTTCAGGGAGGATGTTCTTGAACAGTTCCAGCGAGGTCGCCTCTCTTTTTACTCTTCAAGGAAAGAAAGGGACCAACCAGGATGCCATGATTGTCTGGGAGGTTTGCTCCTTCCGATTATCCTCTTAAGTGACTGACTAGTACTTTGGTATCTTAATAGTTTCTCGTTTGTGGAATGATTGTGCTGAATGATCTTGAGATGCCTTGAGTGCGTTTTCAGGAAAAGAGAATGCATTGCTTAAGTGGCCTAACGTGTTTCTTGAATGAGCAAGCATGTTCACGACTTTCTCTGAATTTTTATTCAGAGGCTTTTATATATATATATGCGCTTAGAGCCTCCTTTTTACTTCTTGTGTGCTGATGCATCTGCCAGGCCTGGATACTAGCATCTAATAACCATGTTTATCAAGCAACCGCTAAAATATTCTTCTATTGAAAAATATTGCAGAGTTTCTGAAACTCTTTTTACACTAATTGCTCACAAAGTGTAAACTCCTATATGTCTATGACCATTGCCTATTAAATGTGTTTCAACTGATTGATTAATCCATTTGGGTTTAATCCAGTAAGTGCATGTTCTCTGTGTCTCTTATTAGCAATTTTCTCTGAATAGAACATGTTGGAGTTGATGATGGCATATCCATGATAGGGCCCTGTAAATGTGTTTTGCTCATTTTTGAAAGTTTTGGAATTTTAGAACTTTGGGTCCAGGACAGACACGATATTCTGTGGCGTCTTTGATGGACACGGTCCATATGGTCATTTGGTGGCAAGGAGAGTCAGGGATTCTCTTCCGCTGAAAGTGGGTGCTAACTGGAAAGTCAATCTAAACAGTGAAGACGTCCTCAGAGAGATCAGCATCAACACCACAGAAAGCATGTCTCCTGGAGAGGCTGCCTTTATATCTGCTGGTGAACAACCAAGGGCCTCCGCTGAGCTCGAGGAAACGGAAAAGCAGGTGGAGATCTTCCAAGCACTGAAAGAATCATTTTTGAAGGCTTTTAAAGTCATGGATAGAGAACTCAGAATGCAGAGGAAAATTGATTGCTTCTGCAGTGGCACTACCGCAGTTACATTGGTCAAACAGGTTTGACTTCTGAATCTTGATGTCATTAGTTGGCCATATGCGGATCTTGTGATCCACCTGTTTGATCACGAATCACTTGATTGTTAAATAGGGTCATTATGTTGTCATCGGAAATGTGGGAGACTCCAGAGCTGTCCTGGGTACACGAGATAAAGATGGTTCTCTTATCGCAGTTCAGTTGACCGTGGATCTAAAACCCAGCATTCCAGGTTGCTTTTTCTTACTCTGTGTTGAAAATAGTTCGTAAGTTGAATAAGCTGAAGATTTTGCTGTTTGTATATTGTCGGATAGAAGTATCAAGATGATAAACAAGTGCATTAAGAATCTGATTTCGGAGCACATTGATATAAGCAGATACCATAGCTGTTGTATCACTCATCTGTCTCTTTTATTTCCCTCACAGCGGAAGCAGAGAGGATTCGCCGATGCAGGGGGAGAGTTTTTGCACTTAAGGATGAACCAGAAGTTGCCAGGGTTTGGTTGCCAAACAATGACTCTCCTGGCCTTGCAATGGCTCGGGCTTTAGGAGATTTCTGCCTTAAAAATTTTGGTTTAATCTCTGTGCCTGATTTGTCATGTCTCTGCCTAAGTGAGAAAGATGAATTTATTGTCTTGGCTACTGATGGGGTGAGTGACACACATCTTGAATTTACAGCCTGTCGTCTTCTGTATTCTGTTCCCATTTTTTTTTTATGTACTTAGCTTCACCTTCTTTTTGTGTACTTTTTATTTTACACAGATCTGGGATGTGCTGTCTAACAAGGAGGTGGTAGAAATTGTTGCATCAGTCCCTGCACGTTCCTCTGCATCAAGAGCACTGGTTCAGTATGCTGTTAGAGCTTGGAGGCACAAGTACCCTACTTCAAAAGTTGATGACTGCGCTGCTGTCTGCCTCTTCCTTGACATGAGCAACTCATCTGCTGCTTCCAGTGCAAAGGCCCACGAGCACCTTCCTTCTGTGGTTGATCAATCTGATACGATCAGTGAGAAAGATGTGCAGGTCTCAAGACCCATCCAATATGACTCGGATATCGCAACTGAAGAAAGCAATGAAGATGCGGCGAAGCTGGAGGAAATGCAGTCAGAATCAGAAACGGACTGGTCTGCGCTAGAAGGAGTGTCTCGTGGGAACACCCTATTAAATCTTCCCGGTTTGTGCCAGAGAGGGAGAACCAAAGGAAGGGTGCTGGAGAGAGGAGCCATATGTAATCAAGCGCAAGGAATGTGTGCACCTGTGCTTTTTGTTGACTTAAGTTTCAGCTGAATAAACTCTGCAATCTTTTTTTGTTCTTTTTAGTCAAGAGATGATTCTTGGGCGTGTCCGTAAGTGTTAGTTTGTTCCTGGGAGGTGGCCCAGGCTGTATTAGAATGTCTGGGGAATTTTGCTCTCTGGTGTATACTACATATTGATTTTGCAACCACTGTGTCGATAGTCATTCTTTGAGAATTATGTATTACAATGCTTACATGAATGTGGTAATGTTCATCTTAGTCATATTCAGTTGATAGGGACAGTATGCACTTGCAAAACTGACTTTTTCTATTAATTTGTTTAACGCGGAGATGGAGAGAGACAGAAATTTGAACTTTGATCCTCATTGTCATTGATGAAGAAGTTTTTATTTTTTATTTTGGTCGGACATTAATGAAGCGTAGCTTCCCAATTTCCAGCTTTCCTTCCTGCAAAAGATGCATCAGACCAACCGATGATGATGATTTGCCTCAGTTTCTTTGTCAAGGCTATGCATTTTCAGTCCCTTTATTTTCATGCTGTGTCAGTTCCATAACTATTTAATTCATAAATGTTGGCACTTAATTTTTGGTCATTTTATTATTATAAAATAAAAAAATTCATAAAATTGCAAAATCAATTGAGGAAGCCTTGGCTTAGTCTTAGAAACCAGTTTTGAACAAAAATGTTTTTCCAAAATTTTTCTGAATTTTCTGTATTTCTTTTATTAAACAATACCCCAAAAATAAAGAAAAATAAACTATGTAGCCAAAAAAAACACAAGAATAGTAAATATTTTTATTATAATTTTTTTTTTCATTTTATCCCTTTAAAATTTGGAAAATTTGATTCGGGGCCACAAAAGTCTTCCTTAATCATATCCCTAAATTGACCCAAAATTTACACTTCGAGTCCTTTTATTCTTATTTTTACTTCTTCTCTTTTTCAAGTCATAACATTTGTTTCTAAAACCTCGTATTGCGTTTTAGTCCAATCAATTCAAAAATTTGAGCAATTTTGGCAAAAAAAAAACCTGCTTGCACTTGTTATTTTCACTTTAGTCCTTGAAAATTACGATTTTGCAAATTCGTCCCATTCTAGGCAATAACGTTCCAAACCAAACCATTAACCCTAGGTTTTTAGGTCCTCTGAACAAAATGGCGGGGTCGGTTTGGTTTGAATCCTTCATTGTAGTGCTCAATTGTTTTGTAATTAATTTGGACAATTTAGACGTTTTGCAGGTCAATTTGACGAAAATTGGACAATCGGGTCTGTCGGGTCGGATGAATCGGACCCCACGACCTGGCTGACCATCTTCTTCCCCAACTCCTTTCACATGTAGGTTTAAACGTCCATGGCAGCTGAGATTCAAAGGATAAATTGATGTCTGTCCCGAGCTTAATCGTGGACGCTATGGGATGGGCATTGAAGGCCTCTTTGTTCTGCTCCAATGAGCCCTTTTTCATGAGCTAAAGCAGTCGGAGTTGGAGTTGGTGTGGTCGAGTGATTCTTTGCCATGGTAACACCCACAAAGATTTGAGCAAAGACCAAGCAAATTAGTGCCAACATTATGCACGCCGAAGTACCAAATAGAGCTGCCTAAAGTCCCTACATGCTCTGTAACATTCTAAATTTCGACCCTTTTTCGAAATTTGAATAAGAATGGATGTCTCATAGATACACTATAAATGAATCTCACTCGAAACTGATCACTTCAAGATAACTTACTAAAAGGAAAGACTGTCTAGGAATATAAGTACGTGGATCAAATGGTCGATACGCGTAACTCTTAAAAGTCGTCCATTAGTTCAATGATCCATTTAAAGTTGTTATCTTATGAATTTGACCACGAATTGAATTCTGAATAGGATAATCGATTTTTTATGAGTTTCGCAATTGCTAAATTTGGATGTTGCCTCAAAAGCTCAGAAATTGGTAGTTTGGTCCCGAAGTGCCAAGTAGTGTTCCGTGGCTAGGAAGTGGTGGTAATTGTGGTGAGATTAGAAAATTTTTCTGGTTTGGTTTCGAGTTGTTTTCTTACGCGATTGAGCCAAAATAGCATCGATTGAGCCCAACTAGTCCCAATTTGGCACGAACTTTGAGGATTGACTAGTCAATCTTGTCAGCCAAGTTTTGACCATCTTTGACCAAGCTTTATGTCACCGTCATGAATAGTACTTAGATATTATATTATATTTTAATTTTTCTTTGGATAAGAGTTGCTTTTTCTTCTCTCTCCCCCTTACTTTGCATCAGCCACTCTCTCTCCTCTCACTTTCTCTGTCACCGACTCCAATTCTCTCTCTTTTCTTCCCCTCTCTCTTGGCTCCAGATTCTGCCGCCAAATTCAACTGGCTGCTGAAAGAAATACGACTGTTGAAATTTCATGATTTTTAGATATGTCATAGTTCTATCTCAGATGAGTAAAACACAACTTGAATCACTTCGATCGGAGGTCGTTTGAGCTTTCTTTTCTACGTTTCCGTTTCAGTCGTCAGACTCGCTGCTAGATATTTAACTATAGCTCTCGTTGATATATATTGACTCCGGCAGCCCCTAGGACTCATTTTTAGGTCCAAATATTGATTCTTAGCATGTTTTGATCTTGGTTCAGCCTCTGCAAGTTTCGATTCCCTTTAAAACACTGCGATCTGACGCCAGACTCTTGCTTCCGTCGGCTGCCGTGAGCTGTCTAGTTTGTTTTCATCGACTTTTTGGCTTCAACTAGGTGAGCATATCCCCTAAACCTCGAGTAGGATGTTGAATGATTCTTAAATTAGCTCTAGGACGCGATCCGAGATAGATCGGTTATGAAAAATTGACGTTATTTAACTGAGTCAAGTGCGTTGAGTCGCTATGGCTGCTGTTCATGCCTGATTTGAGGCTGTCCATATTCTATTTTAAGCTGTCCATGGGATGATGGGACATTTATAGGGACTTAAGTGCCAAAAAATGAGAATTGGGGACATTTTGAGCGAAATCAAGTTCGAACCCATTGTCTATGTGCACTATTTGAGAATAAATGAGGGCTGTTCATGTGTCCATGACGATGTTAGAGGGCTGTCCATGTGAGCAGAGAGTCAACTATTGAGGTGTCGTGGTCCCCACTTATTATTTTTGTGGAAAAAAGGGTGGAAAATTTGCAATTCAGGCTGGTTTGAGAGCGATAGCCAAAGTGAATGGCTTAGAGGATTAATTTGGAGGCGAGAGCTTGATATGATTGAATCTATGTTTATAAATTGCCTGAGTTGCAATGTTGTGAACTATGTCTGATAGTATCTGCATTGCCAATTCCGGTAGAGTATGCCTATTTAACTATTTGAAAGCACTGGATAGTGTTTGTTGGCACATGTATTGAATTATGACTTGTTGAGCATTGTATTGAGAGGTGCGCCCCCGAGGTGGTACCATTACGCGGGGAACTGGAGAGATAAGGGTAATTTGCGCCCGTTACTCATAAGACGCGAGGCAGCTGGAGGGATAAGGTGCCAACCTAAGGCAGTTCCATTACGCGAGTCGCAGCACGGGTGTCAAACCTAAGGCAGTACTACTACGCCGGTTGTGACATTGGACTTAACCTAAGGCGGTACTACTACGTGGGTTGAGGTCAGACTTGAGGCGATACCATTACACGGGTCCAGTTGGCTATGAAGCCAAGGCAATGCAAAATGATCATGGTATGCATGTGCATCTAAATCTTTTGCCTGAGTTTGAAACTTATTTTATTTACATGCCTGGTTATTATACGACAAGCTGTTCTTTGGCTGTTGCCCTTGGTATTTTGATTGCCTGGTGTTATGAATATTTAGGATAACCTGCTATAGTTGAATCTGAGGGTATTTAATATCCTGAGCGAGATTAGGGGTGAGCTTATTGAGATTAGTTCTCATGGTGGTTAGTTTTCCCCGTTTTCAGACCCCCAAGCTCCGAAATGAACGCGATACTTGTGAGGCAGGGTATCCCGCGCGATATTGATATTGAGAGGCGAAAGTGCCCTGACCCTCAAGGTAGAAGTAGTGTGTTTGTTAGGCTAAAGAGCACTGTTTGGGTAGACGTTAGAATACCGCAGTGGCAGCCCCATATCTATATTGCATGGATGTATGAGAGTAGTGATGTGCTTCACGGTCCACTTCAAAGATACGAGGTTCCGACAAAGTATCTAGTACTGTGGGACCCGGTTAGGAAGGTGCAGACTGAGAGTGAGGTGTCTAAGGAGGAGGAGGAGGAGGAGTCAAATGGACGTTTTAAAGGCAATGCCCCAATGGATCTCGAGAGCTCTCTTGAGGTCAACCAGGCGATCGTCCCTCGTATCCCTAAGGAGTCTGACTCAGAGGAGTCCACATCACCTGAGTGGAGCAAAACCACAGATGGAGGTACTGACAACGACGAGTAAGCCTGAGAGGAAGTAGGCTATTGTAGATAACAATGTGAATAGGCGTGAGTAGAGTATAACTAGAGCATCTTGCCGACCTTGTCCTTTTTTGTCAAAGGTCAAGCAATGGGAAGTCAGGAAGGAGCGGAGATTTTGAATTGTAAGTAATCGTCGTCCTAACTATGACTTAAAGATTTATAAGGTAGAAGAGAATAGAAAATTTTGAGCTGTAACTGACCTCTGTTCTTTGTTTATGAATATAAGGTGTGAAATAAGAGTTTGAGGTTATCAATCGTTTCTCTTTCTTCTATCCCTTTTCTCCGCATGTCTGTATATGGAGTTTCATTTCTGTTGCTGTAGGTTATCTGAGATCGTTTGGTTAAGGACGTAAGTCCTAGGCTGTCGTTGTGTTTGGCCAATCGATCGTACAGGTTAATAGGGGTATTGCGTGACTTGCCTGGTTCAGGGCGTGACAACCCCGTTCGATTTGGTATCAAAGCTAGGTTTCGCTCCTAGAATTGAACGGGGTGTCACGCCCCAAACCAGGCGAGTCACGTAACACCCCTATTAACTTGTACGATCGGTTGGCCAAACACAACTACGGCCCAAGACTTGCGTCGTTAACCAAACGATCTCAGGCAACCTACAACAACAGAAACAAAGCTCTCTTTACAGACATGCAGAGAAAAGGGATAGAAGAAAGAGAGACGATCGATAACCTCAAACTCTTATTTCACATCTTATATTCATAAACAAAGAACAGAGGTCAGTTACAGCTCAAAATTTTCTATTCTCTTCCACCTTACAAACCTTCAAGCCACAGTCGGGACGACGATTACTTACAATTCAAAATCTCCACCCATTCCTGACGTCCCATTGCTCGACCTTTGATAAAAAGGGACGAGGTCGACAAGATGCTCTGGTTATACTTTGCTCACACCTATTCACATTGTTATCTACAATAGCCTACTTCCTCTCAGGCTCACTCGTCGTTGTTAGTGCCGCCATCCGTGGTTTCGCTCCACTCAGGCGATGTGGGCTTTTCTAGGTCAGACACCCTAGGGGTACGAGGGACGATTGCCTGGCTGATCTCAGAAGAACTCTCGAGATCCATCGGGGCACTGCCTTTAGAACATTCATCTGACTCCTCCTCCTCCTCAGACACCTCACTCTCAGTCTGTACCTCCCTAGTTGCATCTCACGGTACTAGATACTCTGTCGGAACCTCGTATCTTTGAAGCGGACCGTGAAGCATTTTGCTACTCTCATACATCCATGCAATATAGATATAGGTTTTCCACTGCGGTATTCCAACACCTACCCAAATCGTGCTCCTCAGCTTAATAACACACACCTCTACCCAGGGTACTACCTTGAGGGTCAGGGTACTTTCGCCTCTCAACATTAACATTGCGTAGAATACCCTGCCTCACAAGTATCGCTTTCATTTTGGAGCTTGGGGTCTGAAAACGGAGAAAACTAACCACCATAATAACTAATGTCAGCAAGCTCACTCATAATCTT
>JAGVVM010022440.1:0-13322 GCA_019149425.1 Psidium friedrichsthalianum | reverse complement strand
TGTCGGTCAAATGAATCACCCCACGCTGGCTCATCTTTCTTCCCAACTCCTTTCCATGTAGGTTCAAATGTTCCTGGTAACACTGAGTTCAAGGATAAATTTGATGTCTTGTCCCCGACTTAATCGTGACGCTATGGATGGGCATTGAGCCTCTGCGTTCCGCTCCAATGACCCTTTTCAATGATGCTAAAGCAGGCCGGAGTTGGATTTGGTGTGGTCGAGTGATTCTTTGCCGTGGTAACCCCCACAAAATTTGAGCAAAGACTCAAGCAAATTGTTCAACCTTATGCAGCACGCCGAAGTAACCAATAGAGCTGCCTAAATTCCCTACATGCTCTGGACATTCTGAATTTCGACCCTTTTTTGAATTTGAATATAGAATGGATGTCTCATAGATACACTATAAATGAATCTCACTCGAAACTGATCACTTCGAGATAACTTGACCAAAAGGGAAAGACTGTCTAGGAATATAAGTACGTGGACCAATGGTCGATACGTGTAGCTCCTAAAAGTCACTCGTTAGTTCGAGGATCCATTTAAAGCCGTTATCTTATGAATTTGACCACGAATTGAATTCCGAACAGGATAATTGACTTTTATGAGTGTCGCAATTGCTAAATTTGAATGTTGCCTCGAAAAGCTCAGAAATCGGTAGTTTGGTCCCGGAGTACCAAGTAGTGTTCCGTGGCTAGGAAGTGGTGGTAATTGTGGTGAGAATAGAAAATTTTTCTAGTTTCGTTTCGAGTCGTTTTCTGGACGCGGTTGAGCCAAAATAACATCGATTGAGCCCAACCAGTCCCAATTTAGCACGAACTTTGAGGATTGACCATTCAATCTTGCCGGCCATGTTTTGACCATCTTTGACCACGTTTGACCGAGTTTGACCAGCTTTGACCAAGCTTTATGTCACCGTCGTGAATAGTACTTAGATATTATATTATTTATTGATTTTTCTTTGGATAAGAGTTGCTTTTTCTTTCTCTCTCCCTCACTTTGCATCAGCATCTCTCTCTCCTCTCACTCTCTCTCTCACCGACTCCAATTCTTTTCTTTTCTTCCCCTCTCTCTCTCGGCTCTAGATTCTGCCGCCAACTTCAACCTGCTGCCGAAGGAAATCTGACCGTTGGAATTTCATGATTTTCGGATATGTCGTAGTTCGACCTCAAGTGAGTAAAACCCAACTTGAATCACTTCGATCGGAGGTCATTTAAACTTTCGTTTTTGCGTTTCCGTTTCAATCATTGGACTCGTCTTAGGCTGCCAGATTTTTAACTATAGCTCTCGTTGATATATATTGACTCCGACAGCCCCTATAACTCATTTTTAGGTCCAAATATTGATTCTTAGCATGTTTTGATCTTGGTTCAGCCCTACAAGTTTCGGTTCCCTTTAAAACACAGCGATCCGACGTCGGACTCTTGCTTCCATTGGCTTTTGTGCGCTGTCTAGTTTGCTTTGGTCGACTTTTCGGCTTCAACTAGGTGAACATATCCCCTAAACCTTAAGTAGGATGTTGAATGATTCTTAGATTAGCTCTAGGACGCGATCGGGGTAGATCGGTTATGGAAAATTGACGTTATTTAAGTGAGTCGAGTGCGTTGAGTCACTGTGGCTGCTGTTCATGCTTGATTTGAGGCTGTCCATATTCTATTTTAAGCTATCCATGGGATGATGTGATGGTTTATGGTGACCTAAGTGCCGAAAAATGAGAATTGGGGACATTTTGAGCGAAACCGAGTTCGAACCATTGTCTAGGTGCACTATTTGAGAATAAATGAGGGCTGTTTATGTGTCCATGACGATGTTAGAAGGCTGTCCATGTGAGCCTAGAGTCAACTATTGAGGTCGTGGACCCCACTTATTATTTTTGTGGAAAAAAAGGGTGGAAAATTGGCAATTCAGGTTGGTTTGAGAGCGATAGCCAAAGTGAATGGCTTAGAGGATTAATTTGGGGGCGAGAGCTTGATATGATTGAGTTTATGTTTATAAATTGCTTGGGTTGCAATGTTGTGAACTATGTCTGATAGTATCTGCATTACCCATTTCGGTAGAGTATGCCTGTTTAACTATTTGAAAGCACTGGATTTTGCATGCTAGCACATGTATTGAATTATGACTTGTTGAGCATTGTATTGAGAGGTGCGGCCCTGAGGTGGTACCATTATGCGGGGAACTGGAGAGATAAGGGTAATTTGCGCCCGTTACGCGTAAGACACGGGGTAGCTGAAGGGATAAGGTGCCAACCTGAGGCGGTTTCATTACGCGGGTCGTGGCAGGGTGTCAAACCTGAGGCGGTACTACTACATGGGTTGTGACATCAAACCTAACTTGAGGCGGTACTACTACGCGGATTGAGGTCGGACCTGAGGCGGTACCATTACGTGGGTTAGTTGGCTATGAAGCCAAGGCAATAAAAATGATCATGGCATGCATGTGCATCTAAATCTGTTGCCTGAGTTTGAAACTTATTTTATTTGCATGCTTGGCTATTATACGGCAAGCTGTTCTTTGGTTATTGCCTTTGGTATTTTGATTGCTGGGTTATGAACATTTAGGATTACCTGCTAGAGTTGAGTATTAGGGTATTTAATATCCTGAGAGAGATTAGAGGTGAGCTTACTGAGATTAGTTCTCATGGTGGTTAGTTTTCCCCATTTTCAGACCCTCAAGCTCCAAAATGAACGCGATACCTGTGAGGCAGGGTATCCCGCAGGATATTGATGTTGAGAGGCGAAAGTACCTGACCCTCAAGGTAGAGGTGGTGTGTTTGTTAGGCTGAAGAGCACGGTTTGGGTAGACGTTAGAATACCGCAGTGGCAGCCCCATATCTATATTGCATGGATGTATGAGAGTAGCGATATGCTTCACGGTCCACTTCAAAGATACGAAGTTCCGACAGAGTATCTAGTACCGTGGGACCTATCAGGAGGTGCAGACTGAGAGTGAGGTTCTGAGGAGGAGTAAGAAGAGTCAATGGACATTTTAAAGGCATGCCCCGATGGATATCGAGAGTTCTCCTGAGATCAGCCAGGCAATCGTCCCTCGTACCCTAGGGAGTCTGACCCAGAGGAGCCCACATCGCCTGAGTGGAGCGGAACCACGGATGGAGGCACTGACGACGACGAGTGAGCCTGAGAGGAAGTAAGCTATTGTAGATAACAATGTGAATAGGCGTGAACAGAGTATAACCAAAGCATCTTGCCGACCTTGTCCCTTTTTGTCAAAGGTCGAGCAATGGGACGTCAGGAAGGGTCGGAGATTTTGAATTGTAAGTAATCGTCGTCCTGACTGTGGCTTGAAGGTTTGTAAGGTAGAAGAGAATAGAAAAATTTGAGCTGTAACTGACCTCTGTTCTCTGTTTATGATTATAAGATGTGAAATAAGAGTTTGAGGTTATCGATCGTCTCTCTCTCTTCTATCCCTTTTCTCTGCAAATCTGTATGGGGAGTTTCGTTTCCGTTGTTGTAGGTTATCTAAGATCGTTTGGTTAACGACACAAGTCCTAGGCTGTCATTTTGTTTGGTCACCCGATCGTACAGTTAATAAGGGTGTTGCATGACTCGCCTGATTGGGGGCGTGACAGCCCCGTTCGATTGACCAATCGAACGGGGCTATCACGCCCCAATCAGGCGAGTCACGCAACACCCCTATTAACCGGTATAATCGATTGGTCAAACACAACGACGGCCTAGGACTTGCGTCGTTAATCAATCAAACAGGGTTGTCACGCCTGAACCAGGCGAGTCAGTAACACCCCTATTAACCTGTACGATCGGTTGGCCAAACACAACGACGGCCCAGACTTGCGTCGTTAACCAAACGATCTCAAATGACCTATGGCAACAGAAACAAAACTCCCCATACAGACATGCAGAGAAAAGGGATAGAAGAAAGAGAGACGATCGATAACCTCAAACTCTTATTTCACATCTTATATTCATAAACAGAGAACAGAGGTCAGTTACAGCTCAAAATTTTCTATTCTCTTCTACCTTACAAACCTTCAAGCCATAGTCAGGACGACGATTACTTACAATTCAAAATTTTCGCCCCTTTCTGACGTCCTATTGCTCGACTTTTGACAAAAAGGGACGAGGTCGGCAAGATGCTCTGGTGATACTCTGCTCACACCTATTCACATTGTTATCTACAATAGCCTACTTCCTCTCAGGCTCACTCATCGTCGTCAGTGCCTCCATCCGTGGTTCTACTCCACTCAGGCGATGTGGGCTCCTCTGGGTTAGACTCCCTAGGGGTATGAGGGACGATCGCCTGGCTGATCTCATGAGAACTCTCGAGATCCATCGGGGCACTGCCTTTAGAACGTCCATCTAACTCATCTTCCTCCTCTTCAGACACCTCACTCTCAGTCTGCACCTCCCTAGCTAGGTCCCACGTTACTAGATACTCTGTCGAAACCTCATATCCTTGAAGCGGACCGTGAAGCATATTGCTACTCTCATACATCCATGCAATATAGATATGGGGCTGCCACTGTGGTATTCTAACGTCTACCCAAACCGTGCTCTTCAGCCTAATAAACACACCACCTCTATCTTGAGGGTCAAGTACTTTCGCCTCTCAACATCAATATCGTGCGGGATACACTGCCTCACAGGTATCGCGTTCATTTTGGAGCTTGGGGGTCTGAAAACGGGGAAAACTAACCACCATGAGAACTAATCTCAATAAGCTCACCCCTAATCTCACTCAGGATATTAAATATCCTCAAACTCAACTCTAGCAGGTAATCCTAGATGTTCATAACCCAAGCAATCAAAATACCAAAGGCAAAAGCCAAAGAACAGCTTGCCGTATAATAGCCAGGCATGTAAATAAAATAAGTTTCAAACTCAGGCAACAGATTTAGATGCACATGCATGCCATGATCATTTCCATTGTCTTGGCTTCATAGCGAACTGAACTCGCGTAATGGTACCGCCTCAGGTCCGACCTCAATCCACATAGTAGTACCACCTCAGATTAGGTCCGATGTTACAACCCGCATAGTAGTACTGCCTCAAGTTTGACACCTGTGCCGCGACCCTGTAATGGAACCGCCTCAGGTTGGCACTCTTATCCCTCCAGCTACCTCGCGTCTTACGCATAACGGCGCAAATTACCCTTATCCCTCTAGTTCCCTGCGTAATGGTATCGCCTCAGGGCCGTGCCCCTCAATGCAATGCTCAACAAGTCATAATTCAACACATGTGTCAGCATGCACAATCCAGTGCTTTCAAATAGTTAAACAAGCATACTCTACCAGAATGGGCAATGCAGATACTATCAGACACATTTCACAACATTGCAACTCAGGCAATTTATAAACATAGACTTAATCATATCAAGTTCTCGCCCCAAATTAATCTCTAAGCCATTCACTTTGGCTATCGCTCTCAAACCAGCTTGAATTGCCAATTTTTCACCCCTTTTTTCACAAAAATAATAAGTGGGATCCACGACACCTCAATAGTTGACTCTAGGCTCACATGGACAGCCATCTAGCATTGTCATGGACACATAAACAGCCCTCATTTATTCTCAAATAGTGCACCTAGACAATGGTTTGAACTCGGTTTCGCTCAAAATGTCCCCAATTCTCATTTTTCGACACTTAGGTCACCATAAACCGTCACATCATCCCATGGATAGCTTAAAATAGAATATGGATAGCCTCAAATCCAGCATGAACAGTAGCCACAGTGACTCAATGCACTTGACTAACTAAAATAGCATTAATTTTCCATAATCGATCTATCCCGGATCGCGTCCTAGAGCTAATCTAAGGATCATTCAACATCCTACTCGAGGTTTAGGGTATATGCTCACCTAGTTGAAGCCAAAAAGTCAACGAAAGCAAGCTGGACAATGCACGATAGCCAATGGAAGCAAGAGTTCGACGTCGGATCGTGATGTTTTAAAGGGAACCGAAACTTGCAAGGGATGAACCAAGATCAAAACATGCTAATAATCAATATTTGGACCTAAAAATGAGTCCTAGGGGCTGTCAGAGTCAATATATATCAACGAGAGCTATAGTTAAAAATCTGGCAGCCTAAGACGAGTCCGACAATGAAACAGAAACATAGAAACGAAAGCCCAAACGACCGTCGATCGAAGTGATTCAAGTTGGGTTTTACTCACCTGAGGTCGAACTACGACATATCCAAAAATCATGAAATTCCAACGATCGGATTTCCTTTGGTAGCCGGTTAAAGTTGGCAGTAGAATCTGAAGCCGAGAGAGAGAGAGAGGGGAAGAAGAGAAAGAGAATTGGAGTCGATGAGAGAGAGAGTGAGAGGAGAGAGAGTTGCTGATACAAAGTAAGGGGAGAGAGAAGAAAAAGCAACTCTTATCCAAAGAAAAATCAATAAAATAATATAATATCTAAGTACTATTCACGACAGTGACATAAAGCTTGGTCAAAGTTGGTCAAACTCGGCCAAACGTGGTCAAAGATGGTCAAAACTTGGACGGCAAGATTGAATGGTCAACCCTCAAAGTTCGTACCAAATTGGGACTGGTTGGGGCTCAATTGGTGCTATTTTGGCTCAACTGCGTGTCTAAATTAAGTACGCCAATGTTGCCAACTGGGAAGGGACCAGTCTTCAAAAGACGCAGTTGAGCCAAAATAGCACCAATTGAGCCCCAACCAGTCCCAATTTGGTACGAACTTTGAGGGTTGACCATTCAATCTTGCCGTCCAAGTTTGACCATCTTTGACCACGTTTGGCCGAGTTTGACCAACTTTGACCAAGCTTTATGTCACTGTCGTGAATAGTACTTAGATATTATATTATTTTATTGATTTTTCTTTGGATAAGAGTTGCTTTTTCTTCTCTCTCCCCCTTACTTTGTATCAGCAACTCTCTCTCCTCTCACTCTCTCTCTCATCGACTCCAATTCTCTTTCTCTTCTTCCCCTCTCTCTCTCTCTCGGCTTCAGATTCTACTGCCAACTTTAACCGGCTACCAAAGGAAATCGATCGTTGGAATTTCATGATTTTTGGATATGTCGTAGTTCGACCTCAGGTGAGTAAAACCAACTTGAATCACTTCGATCGACGGTCGTTTGGGCTTTCGTTTCTATGTTTCTGTTTCAGTTGTCGGACTCGTCTTAGGCTGCCAGATTTTTAACTATAGCTCTCGTTGATATATATTGACTCTGACAGCCCCTAGGACTCATTTTTAGGTCCAAATATTGATTATTAGCATGTTTTGTCTTGGTTCATCCCTTGCAAGTTTCGGTTCCCTTTAAAACATCACGATCCGACGTCGAACTCTTGCTTCCATTGGCTATCGTGCATTGTCCAGCTTGCTTTCGTTGACTTTTGGCTTCAACTAGGTGAGCATATACCCTAAACCTCGAGTAGGATGTTGAATGATCCTTAGATTAGCTCTAGGACGCGATCCGGGATAGATCGATTATGGAAAATTAATGCTATTTTAGTTAGTCAAGTGCATTGAGTCACTGTGGCTACTGTTCATGCTGGATTTGAGGCTATCCATATTCTATTTTAAGCTATCCATGGATGATGTGGCGGTTTATGGTGACCTAAGTGCCGAAAAATGAGAATTGGGGACATTTTGAGCGAAACCGAGTTCAAACCATTGTCTAGGTGCACAATTTGAGAATAAATGAGGGCTGTTTATGTGTCCATGACAATGCTAGATGGCTGTCCATGTGAGCCTAGAGTCAACTATTGAGGTGTCGTGGATCCCACTTATTATTTTTGTGGAAAAGAAGGGGTGAAAAATTGGCAATTCAAGCTGGTTTGAGAGCGATAGCCAAAGTGAATGGCTTAGAAGATTAATTTGGGGGCGAGAACTTGATATGATTAAGCCTATGTTTATAAATTGCCTGAGTTGCAATGTTGTGAAATGTGTCTGATAGTATCTGCATTGCCCATTCTGGTAGAGTATACTTGTTTAACTATTTGAAAGCATTGAATTGTGCATGCTGACACATGTGTTGAATTATGACTTGTTGAGCATTGCATTGAGGGGCACGGCCCTGAGGCGATACCATTACGCAGGGAACTAGAGGGATAAGGGTAATTTGCGCCCGTGATGCGTAAGACGCGAGGTAGCTGGAGGGATAAGAGTGCCAACCTGAGGCGGTTCCATTACACGGGTCGCGGCACAGGTGTCAAACTTGAGGCAGTACTACTATGCGGGTTGTAACATCGGACCTAATCTGAGGTGGTACTACTATGTGGATTGAGGTCGGACCTGAGGCGGTACCATTACGCGAGTTCAGTTCGCTATGAAGCCAAGACAATGGAAATGATCATGGCATGCATGTGCATCTAAATCTGTTGCCTGAGTTTGAAACTTACTTTATTTACATGCCTGGCTATTATACGGCAAGCTGTTCTTTGGCTTTTACCTTTGGTATTTTGATTGCTTGGGTTATGAACATCTAGGATTGCCTACTAGAGTTGAGTTTGAGGATATTTAATATCCTGAGTGAGATTAGGGGTGAGCTTATTGAGATTAGTTCTCACGGTGGTTAGTTTTCCCCGTTTTCAGACCCCCAAGCTCCAAAATGAACGTGATACCTGTGAGGCAGTGTATCCCGCACGATATTGATGTTGAGAGGCGAAAGTACTTGACCCTCAAGATAGAGGTGGTGTATTTATTAGGCTGAAGAGCACGGTTTGAGTAGACGTTAGAATACCACAGTGGCAGCCCCATATCTATATTGCATGGATGTATGAGAGTAGCAATATGCTTCACAGTCCGCTTCAAAGATATGAGGTTCGATAGAGTATCTAATAACGTGGGACCTAGCTAGGGAGGTGCAGACTGAGAGTGAGGTGTCTGAAGAGGAGGAAGATGAGTTAGATGGACGTTCTAAAGGCAGTGCCCCGATGGATCTCGAGAGTTCTCATGAGATCAGCCAGGCGATCGTCCCTCATACCCCTAGGGAGTCTAACCCAGAGGAGCCCACATCGCCTTAGTGGAGTAAACCACGGATGGAGGCACTGACGACGATGAGTGAGCCTGAGAGGAAGTAGGCTATTGTAGATAACAATGTGAATAGGCATGAGCAGAGTATCACCAGAACATCTTGCCGACCTCGTCCCTTTTTGTCAAAAGTCGAGCAATAGGACGTCAGAAGGGCGAAAATTTTGAATTGTAAGTAATCGTCGTCCTGACTATGGCTTGAAGGTTTGTAAGGTAGAAGAGAATAGAAAATTTTGAGCTGTAACTGACCTCTGTTCTCTGTTTATGAATATAAGATGTGAAATAAGAGTTTGAGGTTATCGATCGTCTCTCTTTCTTCTATCCCTTTTCTCTGCATGTCTGTATGGGGAGTTTTGTTTCTGTTGCCATAGGTTATTTGAGATCGTTTGGTTAACGACGCAAGTCTGGGCCGTCGTTGTGTTTGGCCAACCGATCGTACAGGTTAATAGGGGTGTTACTGACTCGCCTGGTTCAGGGCGTGACAACCCTTTCGATTTGGTATCGAGAGCCAGGTTCGTGATCCTCGAGAATTGAACGGGGCTGTCACGCCCCCAATCAGGCGAGTCATGCAACACCCTTATTAACTAGTACGATCGGGTGACCAAACACAATGACAGCCTAAGACTTGTGTCGTTAACCAAACGATCTTAGATAACCTACAACAACGGAAACGAAACTCCCCATACAGATTTGCAGAGAAAAGGGATAGAAGAGAGAGAGATGATCGATAACCTCAAACTCTTATTTCACATCTTATATTCATAAACAGATAACAGAGGTCAGTTACAGCTCAAAATTTTCTATTCTCTTCTACCTTACAAACCTTCAAGCCACAGTCAGGACGACGATTACTTACAATTCAAAATCTCCGACCCTTCCTGACGTCCCATTGCTCGACCTTTGACAAAAAGGGAGGAGGTCGGCAAGATGCTTTGGTTATACTCTGCTCATGCCTATTCACATTGTTATCTACAATAGCCTACTTCCTCTCAGGCTCACTCGTCATCGTCAGTGCCTCCATCCGTGGTTTCGCTCCACTCAGGCGATGTGGGCTCCTCTGGGTCAGACTCCCTAGGGGTACGAGGGACGATTGCCTGGCTGATCTCAGGAGAACTCTCGATATCCATCGGGGCACTGCCTTTAAAACATTCATCTGACTCTTCCTCTCCTCAGACACCTCCTCAGAAACCTCACTCTCAGTCTGCACCTCCTGATAGGTCCCACGGTACTAGATACTCTGTCGGAACCTCGTATCCTTGAAGCGGACCGTGAAGCATATCGCTACTCTCATACATCCATGCAATATAGATATGGGGCTGCCACTGCGGTATTCTAACGTCTACCCAAACCGTGCTCTTCAGCCTAACAAACACACCACCTCTACCTTGAGGGTCAGGTACTTTCCCCTCTCAACATCAATATCGCGTGGATACACTGCCTCACAGGTATCGCCTTCATTTTGGAGCTTGAGGGTCTGAAAATGGGGAAAACTAACCACCATGAGAACTAATCTCAGTAAGCTCACTCTAATCTCTCTCAGGATATTAAATACCCTAATACTCAACTCTAGCAGGTAATCCTAAATGTTCATAACCCAAGCAATCAAAATACCAAAGGCACAACCAAAGAACAGCTTGCCGTATAATAGCCAAGCATGCAAATAAAATAAGTTTCAAACTCAGGCAACAGATTTAGATGCACATGCATGCCATGATCATTTTTATTGCCTTGGCTTCATAGCCAACTGGACCTCACGTAATGGTACCGCCTCAGGTCCGACCTCAATCCGCGTAGTAGTACCGCCTCAAGTTAGGTTTGATGTCACAACCCATGTAGTAGTACCGCCTCAGGTTTGACACTCCTGCCGCGACCCGCGTAATGAAACCGCCTCAGGTTGGTACTCTTATCCCTTCAACTACCCCCGTGTCTTACGCGTAACGGGCGCAAATTACCCTTATCTCTCCAGTTCCCCGCATAATGGTACCACCTCAGGGCCGCACCTCTCAATATAATGCTCAACAAGTCATAATTCAATACATGTGCTAGCATGCAAAATCCAGTGCTTTCAAATAGTTAAACAGGCATACTCTACCGAAATGGGTAATGCAGATACTATCAGACATAGTTCACAACATTGCAACCCAGGCAATTTCTAAACATAGACTCAATCATATCAAGCTCTCACCCCCAAATTAATCCTCTAAGCCATTCACTTTGGCTATCGCTCTCAAACCAACCTGAATTGCCAATTTTCCACCCTTTTTCCACAAAAATAATAAGTGGGGTCCACACCTCAATAGTTGACTCTAGGCTCACATGGACAGCCCTCTAACATCGTCATGGACACATAAACAGCCCTCATTTATTCTCAAATAGTGCACCTAGACAATGGTTTGAACTCGGTTTCGCTCAAAATGTCCCCAATTCTCATTTTTCGGCACTTAGGTCACCATAAACCATCACATCATCCCATGGATAGCTTAAAATAGAATATGGACAGCCTCAAATCAAGCATGAACAGCAGCCACAGTGACTCAACGCACTCGACTCACTTAAATAACGTCAATTTTCCATAACGATCTACCCGGATCGCGTTCTAGAGCTAATCTAAGAATCATTCAACATCCTACTTAAGGTTTAGGGGATATGTTCACCTAGTTGAAGCCGAAAAGTCGACGAAAGCAAACTAGACAGCGCACGAAAGCCAATGGAAGCAAGAGTCCGACGTCGGATCGCTGTGTTTTAAAGGGAACCGAAACTTGTAGGGGCTGAACCAAGACCAAAACATGCTAAGAATCAATATTTGGACCTAAAAATGAGTCCTAGGGGCTGCGGAGTCAATATATATCAACAAGAGCTATAGTTAAAAATCTGGCAGCCTAAGACGAGTCCAATGATTGAAACGGAAACGCAACGAAAGTTTAAATGCCTCCGACGAAGTGATTCAAGTTGGGTTTTACTCACCTGAGGTCGAACTACGACATATCCGAAAATCATGAAATTCCAACGGTCAGATTTCCTTCGGCAGCAGGTTGAAGTTGGCGGTAGAATCTAGAGCCGAGAGAGAGAGGGGAAGAAAAGAGAAAGAATTGGAGTCGGTGAGAGAGAGAGTGAGAGGAGAGAGAGATGGCTGATGCAAAGTGAGGGGGAGAGAGAAGAAAAAGCAACTCTTATCCAAAGAAAAATCAATAAAATAATATAATATCTAAGTACTATTCACGACGGTGACATAAAGCTTGGTCAAAGCTGGTCAAACTCGGTCAAACGTGGTCAAAGATGGTCAAAACATGGCCGGCAAGATTGAATGGTCAATCCTCAAAGTTCGTGCTAAATTGGGACTGGTTGGGGCTCAATCGATGCTATTTTGGCTCAACCGCGTCCAGAAAACGACTCGAAACGAAACTAGAAAAATTTTCTATTCTCACCACAATTACCACCACTTCCTAGCCACGGAACACTACTTGGCACTCCGGGACCAAACTACCAATTTCTGAGCTTTTCGAGGCAACATTCAAATTTAGCAATTGCGACACTCATAAAAGTCAATTATCCTATTCGGAATTCAATTCGTGGTCAAATTCATAAGATAACGGCTTTAAATGGATCCTCGAACTAACGAGTGACTTTTAGGAGCTACACGTATCAATCATTTGGTCCTCATACTTATATTTCTAGACAGTCTTTCTCTTTTGATCGTTATCTCGAAGTAGTCAGTTTCGAGTGAGATTCATTTACAGCGTATCTATGAGACATCCATTCTGTATTCAAATTTCGAAAAAGAGTTGAAATTCAGAATGTCACATGCTCCGGCACCAATTGGACCAAGTGGCACATGGCCTCACATGCTGACTAATTCGGTGGAGAGCTCTCGCGTGCTAAAAATTTCGATTATGTTATATACCAATTCAACATGTTTTAGAGGAGAGAAGAGCTCATTTTGTTTTACAAGCATAATACACTAGAGAGGGAGAGACAAAAGAGAGAAAATCCTCTGTGTCGTCATTGTCGAGAGCTCAAGCCGAGACTTCCAGAGCTCGGTCAAGATGTTCTAGGAAGAATCGAGCTACGCCACTAGTCTTCGAAGCTTCGTCTCAGTCCCAAGAGCACATCGAACCAACTCTCGCGGTCTAACTCTCTTTGGAAAGGTAGTTGCCATTTTTGCACCTTCGATGCTCCTTTAATGGTAAATCTCAGTTCTAATCGTTTTTCTTCGCAAAACTTGGTTGATCTTGCTCGAGAACTACTGCTAATCACATTTTTGCAATTTTTTGCTTCGATTTGGCATGTAAACCTAAGTCAACCCCCCAAAACATCTCGAACATATCATACTTCGTGAACTCAAACTAGAGA
>JAGVVM010022439.1:0-10019 GCA_019149425.1 Psidium friedrichsthalianum | reverse complement strand
AAATTTGGAGGCGAGAGCTTGAATAATGATTGAATCTATGTTTATAAATTGCCTAATTGCAATGTTGTGAACATGTCTGATAGTCCCCCATCTGCATTGCCAATTCGGTATGAGTATGCCTGTTTACTATTTGAAAGCACTGGATAGTGCGTGCTAGCACAGGTATTGAATTATGACTTGTTGAGCATTGTATTGAGAGGTGCGCCCCTGAGTGGTACCATTATGTGGGAACTGGAGAGATAAGGTAATTTGCCCCCCGTTAGCATAAGGACAAGGGGCAGCGAGGATAAGGTGCCAACCTGAGGCGGTTTCATTACGTGGGTCGCAGCAGGGTGTCAAACCTAAGGCAGTACTACTACGCCGGTTGTGACATTGGACTAACCGTGGGTTGAGGTCGGACTTGAGGCGATATCATTACAGGGTCCAATTGGCTATGAGCCAAGGCAATGCAAAATGATCATGGCATGCATGTGCATCTAAATCTTTGCCTGAGTTTGAAACTTATTTTATTTACATGCCTGGTTATTATACGACAAGCTGTTCTTTGGCTGTTGCCCTTGGTATTTTGATTGCCTTGGTGTTATAATATTTAGGATTACATGCTATAGTTGAATCTAAGGGTGTTTAATATCCTGAGCTATAGGGGTGAGCTTACTGAGATTAGTTCTCATGGTGGTTAGTTTTCCCCATTTTCAGACCTCCAAGCTCCGAAATGAACGCGATACTTGTGAGGCAGGGTATCCCGTGCGATATTGATGTTAAGAAGCGAAAGTACCCTAACCCTCAAGGTAAAAGTAGTGTGTTTGTTAGGCTGAAGAGCACTGTTTGGGTAGACGTTAGAATACCGCAGTGGCAGCCCAATATCTATATTGCATGGATGTATGAGAGTAGTGATGTGCTTCACGTCCACTTCAAAGATAGAGGTTCCGACAGAGTATCTAGTACCGTGGTACCCAGCTAGGGAGGTGCAGACTGAGAGTGAGGTGTCTGAGGAGGAGGAGGAGTCAAATGGACGTTTTAAAGGCAATGCCCCAATGGATCTTGAGAGCTCTCTGAGGTCAGCTAGGCGATCGTCCCTCGTATCCCTAGGGAGTCTGACTCAGAGGAGCCCACATCACCTGAGTAGATCAAAACCACGAATGGAGGCACTGACAAGACGAATAAGCCTGAGAGGAAGTAGGCTATTATAGATAACAATGTGAATAGGCGTGAGTAGAGTATAACCAAAGCATCTTGCCGACCTTGTCCTTTTTTGTCAAAGGTCGAGCAATGGGAATTCAAGAAGGAGCGGAGATTTTGAATTGTAAGTAATCGTCGTCCTAACTATAGCTTGAAGTTTATAAGGTAGAAGAGATAGAAAATTTTGAGCTGTAACTGACCTCTGTTCTTTGTTTATGAATATAAGGTGTGAAATAAGAGTTTGAGGTTATTAATCGTCTCTCTTTCTTCTATCCCTTTCTCCGCATGTCTGTATGTGGAGTTTCATTTCTGTTGCTGTAGGTTATCGAGATCGTTTGGTTAACGACGTAAATCCTAGGCTGTCGTTGTGTTTGGCCAACCGATCGTACAGGTTAATAGGGGTATGCGTGACTCGCCTGGTTCAGGGCGTGACAACCCCGTTCGATTTGGTATCAGAGCCAGGTTTCGATCCTAGAATTGAACGGGGTTGTCACGCCCCAAACCAGGCGAGTCACGTAACACCCTTATTAACCTGTATGATCGGTTGGCCAAACACAACGACGGCCCAGGACTTGCGTCGTTAACCAAACGATCTCAGGTAACCTACAACAACGGAAACAAAACTCTCTTTACAGACATGCAGAGAAAAGGGATAGAAGAAAGAGAGACGATCGATAGCCTCAAACTCTTATTTCACATCTTATATTCATAAACAAAGAACAGAGGTCAGTTACAGCTCAAAATTTTCTATTCTCTTCTACCTTACAAACCTTCAAGCCACAGTTAGGACGACGATTACTTACAATTCAAAATCTCCACCCATTCCTGACGTCACATTGCTCGACCTTTGACAAAAAGGGACAAGGTCGACAAGATGCTCTGGTTATACTCTGCTCACACCTATTCACATTGTTATCTACAGTAGCCTACGTCCTCTCAGGCTCACTCGTCGTTGTCAGTGCCTCCATCCGTGGTTTCGCTCCACTCAGGCGATGTGGGCTTCTCTAGGTTAGACACCCTAGGGGTACGAGGGACGATCACCTGGCTGATCTCAGGAGAACTCTCGAGATCCATCGGGGCACTGCCTTTAAAACATTCCATCTGACTCTCCTCATCCTCAGACACCTCACTCTCAGTTTGTACCTCACTCAGTTTGTTCCTCCCTAGTTGCGTCTCATGGTACTAGATACTCTGTCGGAACCTCGTATCTTTGAAGCGGACCGTGAAGCGTTTTGCTACTCTCATATATCCATGCAATATAGATATAGGGTTTCCACTGCAGTATTCCAACACCTACCCAAACCGTACTCCTCAGCTTAATAAACACACCACCTCTACCTTGAGGGTCAGGGTACTTTCGCCTCTCAACATTAACATCGCGCAGAATACCCTGCCTCACAAGTATTGCTTTCATTTTGGAGCTTGGGGTCTGAAAACGGAGAAAACTAACCACCATGAAAACTATCTCAGTAAGCTCACTCCTAATCTTGCTCAGGAAATTAAATATCCTCAGACTCAACTCTAGCAGGTAATCCTAGATGTTCATAACCCTAGGCAATCAAAATACCAAAGGCAACAGTCAAAGAACAACTTGTCATATAATAGCCAAGCATGCAAATAAAATAAGTTTCAAACCCAGGCAACAGATTTAGATGCACATGCATGCCATGATCATTTTCATTGCCTTTGATTCATAGCCAACTGGACCTGCGTAATGGTACCGCCTTAGGTCCGACCTCAACCGCATAGTAGTATCATCTCAGGTTAGGTCCAATGTCACAACCCACGTAGTAGTACCGCCTCAGGTTTGATATCCGTGCCGCGACCCACGTAATGAAACCATCTCAGCTTGGCACCCTTATCTCTCCAGCTACCCCGCGTCTTACGCATAACGGACGCAAATTACCCTTATCTCTCCAATTCCCCACGTAATGGTACCGCCTCAGGGCCGTGCCTCTCAATATAATGCTCAACAAGTCATAATTCAATACATGTGCCAGCATGCACAATCCAGTGCTTTCAAATAATTAAATAGGCATACTCTGCTGAAATGGTCAATGCAAAAACTATCAGACACAGTTCACAACATTGTAACTTAGGCAATTTATAAACATAGACTCAATCATATCAAGCTCTCACCCCCAAATTAATCCTCTAAGCCATTCACTTTGGCTATCGCTCTCAAACCAGCCTGAATTGCCAAATTTCCACCCTTTTTCACAAAAATAATAAGTGGGGTCCACGACACCTCAATAGTTGACTCTAGGCTCAATGGATAGCCCTCTAGCATCGTCATGGATGCATGAACAGCCCTCATTTATTCTCAAATAGTGCACCTAGATAATGGTTCGAACTCAGTTTTCGCTCAAAATGTCCCCAATTCTCATTTTTCGACATTTAGGTCACCATAAATCGTCACATCATCCTATGGATAGCTTAAAATAGAATATGGACAGCCTCAAATCAAGCATGAACAGTAGCCACAACGACTCAACGTACTCGACTCACTTAAATAACAATTTTCCATAACTGCTCTACATTGAATCGCGTCCTAGAGCTAATCTAAGGATCATTCAACATCCTACTTGAGGTTTAGGGGATATGCTCACCTAGTTGAAGCCGAAAAGTCGACGAAAACAAGCTAGACAGCGCACGACAGCCAATGGAAGCAAGAGTCCGGCGTGGGATTGTGGTGTTTTAAAGGGAAATGAAACTTGCAGGGGAACAAGGCTAATCAATATTTAGACCTAAAATTGAGTCCTAGGGGCTGCCGGAGTCAATATATATCAACGAGAGCTATAGTTAAAAATCTAGCAGCCTAAGACGAGTCAATATATATCAACGAAAGCTCAAAGGACTCCGATCGAAGTGATTCAAGTTGGGTTTTACTCGCCTAAAGTCGAACTATGACATTTCCAAAAAACATGAAATTTCAATGGTTGGATTTCCTTCGATAACCGGTTGAAGTTGGCGGCAAAATCTAGAGCCAAGAGAGAGAGGGGGGGGAAGAAAAGAGAGAGAATTGGAGTCGTTGAGAGAGAGAGTGAGAGTGAGAGGAGAGAGAGTGGCTGATGCAAAGTAAGGGGGAGAGAGAAGAAAAAGAAACTCTTATCCAAAGAAAATCATAAAATAATATAATATCTAAGTACTATTCACGATTGTGACATAAAGCTTGGTCAAAGCTGGTCAAACTCAGTCAAACATGGTCAAAGATTCTCAAACTTGGCCGGCAAGATTGATTGGTTAATCTCAAAGTTCGTGCTAAATTGGGACTGATTGGGCTCAATTGGTGCTATTTTGGCTCAACCGTGTCTAGAAAACAACTTAAAACGAAACTAGAAAAAATTTTCTAATCTCGCTATAATTACCACCACTTCCTAGCCACGGAACACTACTTGGCACTTCGGGACCAAACTACCAATTTCTGAGCTTTTCGAGGCAACATCCAAATTTAGCAATTGCAACACTCATAAAAGTCAATTATTCTATTCGGAATTCAATTCGTGGTCAAATTCATAAGATAACAGCTTTAAATGGATCATCGAACTAACGGACGACTTTTAGGAGTTATATGTATCAATCATTTGGTCCACGTACTTATATTTCTAGACAGTCTTTCTCTTTTGATCAGTTATCTTGAAGTAATCAGTTTCGAGTGAGATCATTTACAGCGTATCTATGAGACATTCATTCTATATTCAAATTTCAAAAAAGAGTCAAAATTCAGAATGTCACATGCTCCGGCTCGATTGGACCAAGTGGCACGTAGCCTCACATGCTGAACGAATTCGGTGGAGAGCTCTCGCGTGCTAAAAAACTTTCGATTATGTTATATACCAATTCAACATGTTTTAGAGGAGAGAAGAGCTCATTTTGTTTTCACAAGCATAATACACTAGAGAGGGAGAGACAAAAAGAGAGAAAATCCTTTGTGTCGCCATTGTCGAGAGCTCAAGCCGAGACTTCCAAAGCTCAGTCAAGATGTTCTAGGAAGAATCGAGCCACGCCACTAGTCTTCGAAGCTTCGTCTCAGTCTCAAGAGCACATCGAACCAACTCTCGCAATCTAACCATCTCTGGAAAGGTAGTTGCCATTTTTGCACCTTCGATGCTCCTTTAATGGTGAATCTCAGTTCCAATCATTTTTCTTCGCAAAACTTGGTTTGATCTTGCCTAGAACTACTACTAATCACATTTTTGCAATTTTTTTTTGCTTCGATTTGGCATGTAAACCTGAGTGACCCCCAAAACATCCTCGAACATATCATGACTTCGTGAACTCAAACTAGAATCGCCTGGCCGATCAGGACCTTAGGTAAGTGTCTCTAAACTCCATTGAAGTTGCAGTATGCTTGTTGTGTCTCGATTTTGCATAGAATGGAAGCTTGATTTTGCCATGGCTGAGCTCTATGTGAGCTTGAGTAGAGTAGGTTTCACCTTTAGATCGGGATGGAAATTGGATATGTTGTAGCTTAGATCATGAGGATTTGAATAGCACCAAGATCGGGGCAATCGGAGTTAGTTACACCATTGATCAATGCTGGAAGAACGACGACCGTCTGTTGATCATCTTCTTCCTTACGACTGCTGACCAGTCAATGTTCTTTGATTGGTCGACAGTCGACCCGACCCTAGCGTGGCGACATGTGGCACGCCACGTGTTAGCTACGTCAGTAGAGCGACGGTTGATTCAATTTTCAAAAATTAAAAATCAGATCGGACGGCCACAATTTGACCACATGGTGCAATCTGAAATTTTTCAAAAATAAAAATGTTTTTTGATATTAAAAAATTATGTTTTGAAAAAAAAAAAATATGATCAAATGATCGTGGATTAGCCACGTGTTTTAATCTTGGCTGTAGATTTCAAAGGTTTGGTCCGACAGTCGTGGGTTAGCTACATAGCGCATTCTGGAGCATCGAATTAGTTTTTTAATTAAAAAAGTAAAAAATCAATAAAAAAATGCAAACAAAAAAATGTAAAAACAATGTTGTTTAGTGCCGAGCCAGGACCCTTAAGGTCTGGGTCAAGCATTCGAGAGGCTCGGGCTAGTCAACACGGTCCAGAAAATATTTTTTAATAATAAAAATTTTCATAAAATAATAAAAAATAAAATCGTAAAAAATTCATAAAAAATTGGAAAAATTCATAAAAAAAATTTATAAAATTTGAAAAAATTCCAAAAAATCATAAAATAAAATAAAATGACCACATTCAATTTGCTTGCCCCATATTTTTGATTTTGGTCCCCGATCCTTCTCCAAAATGACATTTTTGCAAATCTAGACAATTTGTCCCAAATTTCCTAAAATCTCTCCCAAACTTTAATTGCATATTCTCTAAGTGTTTAGGGCTTCACTAGGGGTGTTATATTGTTATTGATGCAATTTATCCACACATTCTTAATTTCTTGATTTGCGCACTTACTTTCATTGATTGTGATTGTTAGGATTAAATATTCTCATCTGCATGAAATATTAGATTTTAAGAATTTTCTTATCCCAATTCATTTGCATGAAAATCATAATTAGGAAAATCAATCAACTTAGGTATCAAAAGGGCATCAATGAAAATATTGGCGTAACTAAGTCCCCGAATCTAATTCTCTAGTTCCATAGAACCAAACGAATTCTCTCAACCACTCAGTAGGGCTTTTGATCTACCCTAAAAAAAATATTGGTAGCAACTCCATTAGCATGTACATGTCACACATGTCACCTGACCACACTAAGGTCAAACTCGATATAAAAAAAATCTCTCAGTCGCAATTTGGTATGGCCTGGGAAGATTCGTGCCAAGTCCCATGTATCGAAAGGCTTGGCAATTCGTTAGCCACTTCAGATGGACTAACGCTCCCGCTCCGTGGGGTCGTGACAGACTAGCAATTCTATTGGAGACCTTGGAGAAGGAACTGCCTTGAAATTTTTGAAAGAGTGATTTGGAACAAGTGTTCGATATTGTAGGAAGGATTTGAGAGGATAGACGTGTTGGCTAATTTCAAAATAGCCAATGTAGAGTCCAAATTCCTTAATATGGGAAGTGAACCACATATGAAGAAGACCATTGAAGCTTGAAAAACGTCATTTCGAGTGAATTTAAAGCAATTCAAGTAAAGGAAAGTTTTGGTAAGAATTATGTATGAGTAATTCCATTAGTAACATGCTTGTTGGACTATGTCAACACGAGGGGATTGAATGTAGTCCCTAAAATTAGGAATAAAAGAACCCAAAGAAAGCCAAGATGAAAATCCTACCCACTTTATACAACATTTCAATAGAAATGTGAAAATAGTTGTCAAATAGGAATGAAAACCTACTAGAGTTGGATTTAAGAATCTCTTCGATCTTAGGGCATTTAGAAGGAGGAATTTTTGATAGTAATAGAGAGGGATCAAGCCCAAAGGGGATTGTATCACTTAATCCTTGAATTCAACTCTGATAGCGGTTGGCATGGGCTAAGTTGCTGAAAGCTCAAATTACTGTAATGATGGGGACTCGATTCAGTTGTTGTGTTTCACAGGAGGAGTTGCATACTATCCTATTTGAGTTGTTAGACAGTTTGGTATTTTGCAAGAGATTCCACCTAGAGTTTGCCCTATACTATTCGCTTTCGACTTCCCTTGTGGAGCACTCACAAAAGAAAGTAAGGTCCATTTCCAAGCTAAGATTGATGCTATAATTCATGCCTTGAAGAATTCTTCGCTCAAGATATAGAATGGCCATACCATTTGGATGATGAAATGGAAGTCCACTACACCTCCCGAGAGTACATTCAACTTGTTAACGAAGCTTGATGTGCTTTGTAGCACCGTATGTGCCCGAGTATATTGTTCCATATGAGCTTGGAGTGGACCTGTATATACGTAAGGATATGGGACTGCTATCTCTCTATGAAGATGAAGAGCCCTTATTTTGGAATAGGATGATTCAGGGACATTGAGGACACCTTGGACTCCAAGCCTCCCCGGATGAAAAAGATGATTCCCCCATCGAGTTTTTAATATACGAATATTGCATTCTAAGTCGTTTGAACACTTTTGAGAGTTTTTCATAGTAGTAAACTTGTTTCCTTCCAATTTATGCATATTTGATACATCTTTCACGATCCTTCAAGACGATTTTCATGGGTTACATTTTTTTTTCAATAACATGATTATCTGTGATGAATGAAAAGAAAGACCTATTATGTGAGGCTAAGGCTCGCAAATAGGCCTTTTTCCTCCTTTAATCTCATACAAACATGGTATCAAGAAAGTTTTAAGCTTCAAACCATCCCTTACTTATTTTCTAATTCTATTTATTTCCCCTATAAATCATGAGGACTCACTGTAGCACCCTCACTTTAGATGCTACCGTCAGAGTCATAAACGCCCAGATCATCACTGCTATTTATTCTTACTGTGGACTATCGTTGTTATGCAGAGAGAATATATATATTTATATAGGTTGCAAGGAAATCTTAAATAGACACTTTGGTTTTGGAAATCGTACGTGCGTACTACAAAAGACGGCTTTCAATTATTTCTTATATTATTACATTGTGGAGCCTAGGTATGGACATGGAGAGACTAACATTGGGGACTAACATCAAGCTAAACCCAGCTGTAGCACTACTAACTATCTCCCCATCAACGGGTCGTTCCCAAAATGCCATAGCCTTCTCTAAGGTTTTACAGGGTTCCAAAAAAACTTAACGGTCATCGATCTCGTCCAATGCTATACTAGGGTCGCCGCTCTGGTCGGCCCATCTCTACTGCGCATCACTAGCGGAGTGTCCGCAGTTGTAATTTTGCATCATCACTCATCGAACGAGCCTTGCAATAGCAAGTGGGCGCTGCTCGATGTGTCTTGTTGATACTCGATGATATTGACACATTTACTAGAGTATCGTCTGGTGGTGGTCATGTCCTGTAGCGAGCTTCGTCACGGTCACTGAGTAGCGACAACTACGAGTTGAGGTCATGCAGGAAATCGTCTATTGGGCTAATAAGTAAATCATGGGACTCATAGAGCTCAATGGTATAATGGGCAGTCCATAGCAGAATATCGATGTATGCGTAGATTGGTTTAACTGGCCATGCCTAAATCATATCTTATAAAAATAAAAAAAGGCAAATACTGCAAGTTGTATGAGTCACCTTAGCGAATAAACCACGACACTCTTAGCTATCGCATCGGTTGTTTATAGCGTTTCGAACGTTCAATATTGGTTTTGCCACCATCATTATTGAACTTTACACATATTGTATGAGCCATCATATGCCAAAGTTTCCTGTAAATGCTTTATGCAGGTAGCAAGAGGTATGATGCATACACTCCATATGCATATAGCGACTTACCACGAAATAGCCCAAGATCGTACTTTGTACATACTCGTCACCACTTGGAATGTTGCCTTCCACAAGTTGTCTGACCACTCGTAACCTTGATACACCTTTCGGCTATATTCGTCTAGATCTCGTGTGCTATAACTCCGCTCACCATACTGGTATTTATCTTCTTGCGACTCCGATAGACATCGTAATATAGACTAGCATGGCATGCCTCTATGGCACCACCAAACTCAGAAGGCATCCGACCTCCCTCAGAGGATAATTAAACACGAATCATTGTGTTTTTACTTATGGCCTGCGCAATCCGCCAACGTCCCAATAGGTCGTCGAGTAAATCTATGCGCGAGTTATGCAATGATATGTTAGCATGACTGATAGCCTTGAATAGAATGTATTGCATGGAGCAGTCACGCTAAGATTGATGTCGGATCTAGTTTCACTCTGCGCAACGATTACTCGATACGCGCCTATCCCAGAGGTTCTGCACCGCGTAAGCAACTTCCACCGG